>FIZU01024834.1:0-11000 GCA_900064475.1 Pseudococcus longispinus
CGTGTTGCGCACCGGGGTTTTTCGCCCAGGTCGATTAACTAATTATTAATTAGAAAAAATAAGGTGTCAAAGTCAAATTATACGATTTTTCGTTGGCAATTGCCCCACTACACCTTAAATATTAAAACAAAGTAAAATAACCAAGTCGTTTTCCTTAATAATAAAAAGGAAAAGTGACAAAATTATTAATTTTTGAAAAATTATAAAATTAAGAATGCCATTAACAACTTTTCAAAAATGAGTTATTCAACGTTCAAAAAACTTTCAAATCAATTTTTTTTTTCAATTTTCTCTTGAATGATAGGGTTTAAATTTGAAAAAAGCAAAAAATTCAACCTAATTTAATTCAAAAGCAGAACGGTTATTTGATTAAATATCTACCTGTTAGTTTACTTGTAACTCGTTAAGAGATCTCATTGGCATAAACTAATTGAAATATCACTTGAATTACTGAAAATACAAGTAAGTTCATTCAGAAAATCGGTGATTTCTAAAATGAAAGAAAAAACACTGACTGCTAAAATCTCGAAAACTAAGCTACCTAGAAAAAAAAACTAATATCTCGCAGACGAAAGAGAATTTCAAGGTCTACAATTTTCACCCCTTGATTTTTTCTCGCTGCACCTTCAGTTTTACCAGAAAATCTATGTTTATGGAAAATTTACGAATTTAATAACTTCAAAAATGAAACAACTTTGACTGCAAACATTTCAAAATCTAGGCCAAATTTGAATGCTTAAATCTGAAAAACTAAGTCTTTGAAAAAAAAATAGTAGCTCGTGAAGAAATATAATTTCAAGGTCAACAATTCTCATACCTTGCATTTTTTTCGTATCACTCTTAGCTTGGCCAGAAAATCCATGATTATGTGAAATTTACTAAGTCGATAATTTCAAAAGTGAATTGAAACAACTTTTGACTGCAAAAATCTCGAAAACTAAGCCCTTTAGAGAAAAAACTAATAGCTTACAGGAGAAAGAGAATTTTAAGCTTTACAATTTTTATATTTTGCAATTTTTTCGTAGCACCGTTAGTTTGACCAGAAAATCCATGATTAAGTACGGGAAATTTACAAAGTCTATGGTTTCGAAAATGAAGGGAAAAAATTAAAAATTTTCATTTACAACCCAGAATAAATTTTCTGATTGAATCAAGGCTCAAGGGTGCAACGAAAAAAATGCAAGGAGTGAAAATTATAGACTTCAAAATTCTCTTTCTTCAATGAGCTATTGGCTTTTTTTTATAGGGGACTTGGTTTTCGAAACTTTTGTACAGAGCTGTTAAACCGAACCGAACCGAACCGAACCGAACCGAACCAAGCCGAACCCGAACCCGAACCCGAACCCGAACCCGAACCCGAACCCGAACCCAAACCCAAACCCAAACCCCAAAACCCCCTATTATTTTGATGAAATGCGAAAAGCCCGAAACTCGAACCTGAAACCCGAACCCCAAACGTTATATCGGGGTTTTTTGGGGTTTCAAGTAAAAAAAATTATAGGTATTCTTATTTTTACGCGAAAAAAACTCGTTTTTTTACCGGTAGAGTTTTTTTCACGCAAAAATAAGAATACCCTATAATTTTTTTTTACTTGAAACCCTGAAAACCCCTATCAAACGTTTGGGGTTCGGGTTCGGTTCGGTTCGGTTCGGTTCGGGTTAGCAGCTCATATGTTCCTCTCTTGATCTATTCTTAGAAAACTGAAAAACTCAACGATCCCGTTCTTCTTCCACTCCGTTGAAATTGAATTGATACATCCTCTGTAGGCCTTTATGATGTGTTATCACTTATCTATGATAATGAATCGTGGTTTTTCGGAGTTTTTCATTTTTTTTAGGTTTCCTGAATTTCTTTTTTAAATTTTGGAGAAACCCCCGAAAACCCCCGGTTGATTTTCAAACTCCGAAAAAACCAAAACCCGAACCCCGAGAAAAAAACTTTCGGGGTTCACAGCTTTGTCTTTGTAGTCAAGTGTTATTTTTTTTTCAATTTCAAAACAATCACCCTTTAAAATTGACCACTGTCTGTGCTATTAAAATATCTGAAAAAAATTAAGAAATCGTGATAAAACCTCAAAAATCCTTATAATTGTTCCTGTGGATAAATACACTGATTATTTCCCTAATTCTGCTATTTCTACTCCCAATTCCGTCATACTCTCGTTTGAAAAAACCTCACAAATCCGTCTATTCCTTTCTCAAATTCTCCAAATATCACAAAAGTTCCGATCGTATCGTTCCAATTACTCTCAATTCACCAAAAATACAACCCCGAAAAAGAAAACTAATCAAAATCGAACTCTTCCTCTTCCTCGTAACCGTCCCTAAACCAGGCCACATCCCACGTTAAAATCAACCCTTCACCATTTCATCCAAATGATCCTACTTAGTACATAAATTTCCTTCCAACATCCATCCAATTTCTCAAGCCATCGTTACGCCGAAAAAACCTCGCGACAATGAGACGAATTTAAAAACACGCCATCGATCGAGCTTCGTAATTGGTAAAATACTACGGTTGGAACCCATTCGAGCTAAAAATATCGAAAAATTGCTCCTGAAAGATAGCACATACTATAATTTCGCGACGAACATAAATATCCGATTTTCAAACAAGGGCGAAGAGGGAGGACTTCACAAGAAGACCGCGGCCTCGATACGACCGAATGACACAGCCTGGCAATAAGTATTTGGAAATTTCCACCGTCTATGCTCTAAACGAACAAAATCCTCGCAGATTTTTTCAACTGTATAAGCACGTCAAAAAGTCATTTTCTTTTCGGCTGCCCTGTACAATTTACTCTCGTGGAAAAAGAAAGAAAAGAAGACGATGGGGAAAACTGTCCTATTTACACGAAGGCAAACTCCTCGATACGAATGACGGCCTCTTCAAGAGGAAATATATACCAAATACCTACGCATGTGAGCTGAGCATCATTTCGACAGAACATAGCTGGGGTATGGGAGTAGAGCACATTTCGGAAACAAAATTCCGTTCGTATAAAAAATATATAAATACAAAACGGAAATATAAATAAAACAAAGGAAGAGGTAAATGTCCGTTTAAAAGCCTCTGTAACAGCGAATAAATGGTAAAAAAGTGAAAAACGTAAGCGCGTAATTTATTACACGACGATACAGAGGCGCGGCGGGGCGTTGTCATTGAAGCATTTTGCTTTTTTTTTCGTTATTTTTTTTATTTTTTACTCAAGTTATAAATTTTTCGGATACGCAAAACAAGAGAGCGCAAGAAAAACAACCGTACTCGAGTATAAGTCGTATAATTTATATATTTAGTAAACCAAAATGACGTTTGTACGCGCTACCGACGACGCTCTATATTTTCGTGCTCACGTATACCTACGACTCAGACTTACGTTCGTGGGTACCTTGCGAATGCAAAATTTTTAGCCCATTTTTCCACCAAATTATACCCGCATTTGGCCTATTTTTACGTCCGTTCGAGTAAAATTCACCCCAATCAGCGAAAACGATTTCTGACCGCGACCGAAACGACGAATATTTTAATTAAGTTTCGTGCATGAAAGATTGACGATGGCGTGAATACGTGTGAGGCGAATAAGCCCTTCTTAAATGGAATATAATCCCTTTAAAAAGATTAAAACTACAATTCGCGTGAAGAATTAACCGCGCCTCGGCGAAATAAACTCGCATATTAATAAATTACGTGTAAACTCGTCGTATACGCGGTTTGTACACATAAACTCGTATGTGTTATGAGAAACGTATATAACTGAGTCCAAAATTTCGAGAAATGAAAATGGGTTTGTCGACTGAAATTGTCGAGAAATGCAAAATTTTTGTATCAGCATTGTGTGAAAATATGTCATTTTCCATTCTATTGCTTTAGTAGGAGACAGATTTTCAAACCTCAAAAATAAACGTTGAAAATATTCATATAAATCGTGGAAAAAATTGTAAAAATGTTCACAACATCATGAAAATTAATGAACATGTAAAATGGTATTTCATAAGCCGGAAAAAGAATCGTAGAAAAGGACGAAATTTATTCAAAATATGATAATCATGATCAAAAAATTCACGTAAACTGTTAAAAAAATTATTATAATGATCAAAATTTTCCCAAGAATTATTTATCATATTGTAGAAATTGTCAAAACCTCAAGGAAATCGTCGGAAATGGCAAAATTTTCACAAAAATCGCAAAAAACACAATTAAAACGATCAAAAAAAATCATAAAAGTCGACGAAAATGTGCCTAAAATTATCAAAATGTTCACACAAATTGATAAGAAATATTGTAAAAACGGTTAAAAGAAGAATTAAAATCATCAAAAATCATTAAAATTGTGAAACTTTTCAAAAAATTCAGTACAATTACAAAAAAAAATCTTCAAAAATTCAGTAAAATTATCGAAAAAGTTCCTAAAATCATCAAAAACTTACCAAAAATTCGTAGAATTATCTTATAACCTGCACAAATTTATTGAAATTACTCAAAAATGTAGGTAGTTAAAATTGACAAAATTTTCACAAAATTTGGTAAAATTGGTAAAAAAAAAAAACATGAAAATTGTCGAAAAAGTCCCTAAAATTGTCAAAAATGCAACAAAGGTTTGTAAAAATATCGTATCAACGATCACAAATGCACAAAATTATCGAAAATTCAGTCAAGATTGTTAAAATTTTCACAAAAATTAATAAAATTGGTAAAAACGTAATAAAATTGCTGAAAAGGTCCCTAAAATTGTCAAAAATTCAACGAAATTTCGTAAAAATATCGTATCAACGATCGAAAATGCATTAAAATTATTCAAAATGTAGTAACAATTGCCAAAATTTCCAGCAAAAATTTTTGAAAACACAGTAAAACAGTGAAAAAGTCAAAAAAATTGTCAATATTTTCACAAAAGTGAGAAAAAATACTCATGAAAGTTTAAAACATAGGATATGTTTACCATGAACTCGTGATATTTGAAATTTTTAAAAAAAATTTCCAAGTCCAAAAAGTCATTTGAATTTTGAAAAATTTTCACAAGTTCGAAAAAGTCAGACAAAATATGTAAAAGTCATTGTGACGAATTTCGTAATGAAATTTTTTTGAAAAATTTTCGAAATTCAATTTCAATTACAAAAAGTTAGTAGAAATCTGAAAATTTTTTCAAATCAAAAAAAGTCTGACAAAATGTCTAAAAGTTAGCGTTAGGTAAAAAGCTGTCCGAAAAAATGCCTGATTTGAACTTTCTTGAAATTTTTCAAGTTCATAAATTTGAAATTTTCCAAGTCCAAAAATTCATTCAAATTCTTAAAAATGTCATGATGCCTAAAAATCAGCGTAACATCTGAAATTTTTCAAATTCAAAAAGTCGGCCTAACAAAATATTGGAAAGTTGGCCTGATTTCTAAAATTTTCCAAGTTCAAAAAGTCTAAATGGTTTGTCTGACAAAATGTCTAAAAGTCAGCATAATCTCTGAAATTTTCTCAGCTCAAAAAGTCAATGCGGAAGACAGAAAATTTTCCAAGTTCAAAAAAGTCAGACAAAATATTTGAAAGTCAGCGTAATGGATTTTCAAGAGCGAATTTCATAATGGGATTTTTTTGAAAATTTTTCGAAATTCAATTTCAAGTAAGTAAGTAAAAAAAGTAAGCAGAAGTATGAAAATTTTTCCAAATTCAAAAAAGTCATACAAAATGTCTGATTTGAACTTTTATGAAAATTTTCAAGTCCATAAAGCTTAAATTTTTCAAGACCAAAATTTCATTTGTGTTCTTCAAAATTTATGAATATTTAAAAAAAATTTTAGGTCCAAAAAAGTCTGACAAAATGTCTGAAATTCAGCATAATATCTGGAATTTTCCAAATGAAATTTCGTCAGGTATTTTCCGGAATTACCCATAGTAAAAACATATGCTATGCTAATAGTGTAAAATTTATGAAATAAATCATTAAATTCATTGAAAATGTCGCAAATATGTTGAAATTTTCTCAAAAATTAGTGAAATTACTGGAGAAATATCAAGAATTTCATTAATATCATTTAAAAGGTCACCGAAATTGTCAAAAGTTGTACCAAAGCCAGTCAAATAAAAACAAAAAGGGTTAAAAAGTCATGAAAATTGTTGAAAAAAAGGGTTAAAATTAGTGAAAAAATTTACAAAAATCAATGGAAGTGTAAAAACGGTCAAAAATTCATGAAAGTTGACAAAAATGTCACTAAAATTGTCAGAATTTGCACAAAAATTGGTAAAAATGTTGTAAAAACAGTAAGAAATTTCAATATTATCGAAACGGTTGCAAAAATTGTGGCAATTTTTTAAACAAAACCAGTAAAAATATTGTAAAAAACAATCAAAAGATCACGAAAATCGTGCAAAATGTTAAAATAGCTTTAATTTTCATAAAAATAGGTAAAAACCTCGAAAAAAGCCAAGAAAATTTGGTGTAATTTATTGAAATATTCATTAAGATTTAAAAAAAATGAATTTAAGAAATAAAATGTTGAAAATTGCATAGCAATCGTTCATGATTTTTTGACCAGTATCATCACGTTTTTTAAAATAATTTTCACAACATTTCATTGTTTTTTGCATTTATTTCAATGGCTTTCATGAAAATTTCAAAATTTTCAACAATAACCTGTACACAACGAATAACAATTTTTTTTCAATTTTGAACAATTTTACTGTTTTCGGGACAACTTTACTGTAACTTTGCCAACAACCGATTTCAAAATTTGGCAAATTTCAACATGGATAATGGATAGGTCTATGTTATTTTTTTGTCAACTTTTTTTTTAATGTTGACTTTTTTTACTGAAATATCTGAAAAGATACCCACTCTACAAGAGAATTTCTATATTTTTGTTTGAAAAGCTCGTCCACCTTTTGCTCGTTATCCATCGACGTATTTATGAACATAAAACACGAGACAATAGCAATGAAAAATTGTCATCAAGTAATTGCCCACTCATATCATCATCTACAGGCGAGACGATACATACACGACGAAATCAATTTGGCGACGGACGAGAAACTTCAACGAAGAAGAGAAACCTGGTCTGGTCTGGTTAGCTCGCAGCGCAGAGGAATTGTTGCAAATGTCAGGAGATTTGCGACAATAATCTATATATATACTTTAGATTACTTTTAAAATTATTCCCTTCGGGGTTGACATTTCAACTTAACATTTCTCTCTACTATATAAAAGTGTACAGCCACGTTCTAATGTCAACGGCAACCGCAGCGATATTAAGATGATGTGAAAAACATCTTTTATAACGACGCGACACCGACGTCGTCGTCGCGCCGTTTGCATCGAGTCTCTCGCGTACATGGCTTTAGTTTGGTGCCGCAAAAGTTCCGGCTGAGTTTTACGATATACGTAGGTACGATGCAGTGCAGCAACGGATACGACCATGTAGAAGCTATATAGACGTATAAAACATAAATAGAGCAAATACGTAGTATTCGTAAATGGATCATTAGGGCATAAGGTAGTTTGAGGTGTAACTATATTATTGTTATTGCTTTATTAATACGGGGATGTTTGAAAGCGAGGAGGAAGATACACATTTGAATAAATATTCGTAAAGGAGACTTCTCCATGGACAAATAATTTGATATAACATTTCATTCTAACCAACTTTACAACGACATTTGGCTCATTATGACATTCGTGAAGAAAAACAGGAAAAGGAAATAACGATAGGATAATTTCTAATTTGTACTTGAATGGGTTTAAAAAGATCGTTGGAGTAGCTCTATTCGCTGAGTGAACCAAAGTCGACTTCAAGACAGAGAAAAGGGGACCACAAATTGCAAATCTTCAATTCAGATAAAAATTTTCGCATACGAACTCCAAATATTCCTTAATTTTCCGAAGAAAAACATCATTTGTGGAAATTCTCGTACTATGAGTAAAAATGCAAATTTGTCATGAAGCTCAGAGTGTCTCATTGTTTGGCAGAAAAATACGTTATACTAGAATCAATTGTAATATTTTCAAAAGATCTTCTTGTTCCTTGAGTAACCTCCTCCAGGCCAAATCCAGATTATCCCAAAAATTATTTTAAAAAACACAATCATCGAACTAAGTAAATTATCACAAATGTCACTCAAATTCCATAAAAATTCTTCAAAATTAGAAAAAAATTATTACAAAAGGATACAGAACGCAATAGAATATCACACACGTTGAATAAATTGCATAGCAAGCCCCTAAAATTTCAACTCGATTAACATTGTGATGTGTTGAATAAGTTGCCTAAACCGATGCCTGCAGTATTGGTTTTTGAACATTCAGAGAAGTACCTAATATTCTTGACATGTTAAAAAATCCCCCTAAAAATATTAAATATTAGAAAATTTGATAAATGGTCGCAAAATTTTTTCGAAATACACTAAAATTTGAAAATTTTCAAAGGCAAGAAAAATATTGTCAAATTTAGACAATAATTTTGCAAAGATTAAGTAAAAATAATAAATCACAAAAATGTAAAAAAAAGTCAAAAAAGTTGAAACATTTCTCCATGAATGACGTAATTCTCATGAAACTGGTGAATTTTGAAAACACACATATTTTCACATATTTCAGGCAAAAAAAGGTCAGAAAAGTCGAAAAAGAAGACGAAATTTAAACTTCAGAATGCCCTTTTCTGCAAAATTTTTCGCCCTCTCTTCACTTGGGCTTACTTATTAGATTTCTTCATTTTGATCAAATGAAGGATATTTTTTCAAACTGTAAACAAAATCATATTTCTTTTTGCCAAGAACCCCCCCCCCCCCCACTTCGAAATTTTACCCTGTTTTTGCTCAAACTGCAAATTTTTGTGAACTTCAAAAAAAATGCATATTTTTAAGTTTTGAAACAAATATCCCAACAAAAAAACATATACTTTTAGTTTCCCTGGTTATAACTTAAAAAAAGAGTGTAATATACAAAAAAAAAAGGTTAAAATAGTTGAAAATTTGTCAAAAAAAATTGAGTGTGGAAAAAATAATACCAAAATTTTTCAAAAATATTTGCAAGAACTTGTTGTACATCAAACAATTGAGGGGTTAGTTGTAAAAACAACTATTGTCAAAAATTTGAAAATTATTTTTATTCCAGAGAAAAACGATGGCGATAGTAGTTTTTTTTTTTAATTTAGCCTTCATAAAGTTTTTTAAATTTTTAAAGCACCTACCTACCCAATTTTAGCTGAATTTATTTAAAAAACAACCATAGTCAACATTTTTAAAGGGAAAATTATATAATTTTTCAAAATTTGGAAACAAATTAATTTTATTATCAGTATGAAAAATTTGGTGTTCAATCAACACCCACTGAATAAAATTTTACCCCCCTCCCCGCCCTCTGAACGTGATTTGAGTATGTCAATTTAGTCTCTTGAAAAATTTGATTTTCTGACCATGGTTGTTTCTACAGCCAACCCCTAAATTATTGATATATGCAAATCAATTTAAATAGAAATCATTCAAAATAACGTAAAAGTTGCTAAATTCAGAATAAAAACTCGTAAAATATCTCAGAAATTTTCAAAAATTCTATAAGAAATTGTTCAAAGTAAAAGAAAAATTATTTTTCAATTTTTATGAAAGTTTTGTTGTAATATGATGAAATTAAAATGTGATAGGCTAAAATTATTGGTAAAGTTCAATTATCCTACTTTTTTCTTGATTTTATTTATTTATTATTTCAAAAATCCAAATAAGAGATGAAAAATTCCAAAAATTTGGTTTTTAGGATTCTGCCTCCCCCTCCACCATAGAAACAAAAAATTCAAATTTCATATTTATATTTAAAGTAAGGAGAGTACCTAAATTTTTTTTTAATTTTAAATTTAGATATCTCAATTTCACGCCCCCCTCCGCCCTCAATTCAAATCCCAAGAATGAAAATTTTTCTTTACCAAGGCTGAGTAATTTGGTCAAAAAACGGTTCCATTCAACTTCGCATTGAACGAGTTAACTTTTTCGAATTTTTGTGGAATAAACTCCAAGATTTTACTCCAGTTTTGAATAGAAGAGTCAACTCCGGATGTAACTCTTATTCAAGGTGTCTACAAGGTTTTTTTTTGAAAATCATTGACTCTTCCTTAACTTTTTCAAATTTTTGTTTAAATGTTTATCCCTCATTTTTTTTTTGTTCAGATTAACATCCTCATTAGTCACTAGAAAAAAATTTCAAAGAACATATTTTTTATTTAGACATAAAAATTACAGAAATGAACCAAAAATGTTGCAAAAGTAGTTCAAATTTTCGTTAAAATTGTTGAAAATATAGCAAAAGTTGTAGAAAAGTTGTGAAAATTGTCTGAAATGTTGTAAAAATTGTTCAAAATTTCATAATTTTCACCAATTTTTCGACATTTTCAATGATACTTGTAATTACGAAATTTTAAACAATTTTTTACAAAATTTTATACAATTTTCACCACTATTTCACAACTTTTGCAGTATTTTCAAAGATTTTAGCGAAAATTTGAACATTTTTTACAATTTTTAGGACAATTTTCACAACTTTTTCACAACTTTTTCACAACTTTTTCACAACTTTTTCACAACTTTGGCAACATTTTAAATGAATTTTAATGAAATTTTGATATTTTTTACAACGAATGTTTTTCTTTCCTAGAAAATTTTTGTAAAGGCTATAGCAGGGTAAGGAGGGTGAATCTGCCTACGACGCCTTTTTCAAAAATTTTTCAAAAAATCTTTTTGTAGGGGTAAAAGATGAATTTAGAACGTATTGCGACATTTCCATCCCCACCCAGGGGGATGGTACCTCGAAAAATGTGATTATCACTTTTTATGCATTATCTTGGGCAATTTTCAGCCGATTGAAGTGAAACTTGGTGGGTAGTAGATGGTCTTGAGTACCAACAACCACAATTTTTTTCAGATTTTTTTGACCTTGAAAATGACCTTGAAATGCGGTTTGAAAACTTTGAAAGCCAATTAAAAAAAAACAAAAATGAACGCATTTCTGGAAAAAATTTATATATATTTTAGGGAA
>FIZU01024848.1:0-28638 GCA_900064475.1 Pseudococcus longispinus
GACCAAAAGTGACACTTTCTACTTTGAAATCATAATTTTGACAAAAAATGACAGTTAGGGCTGGAAAATGAAAAATAACAAAAAACGATGATTTTGACCAAAAATGATTTTTATAATCAAAGAAAAATCGATTCGTGTGCAACAGCCACCTAGTAATTTATATTGGGGTATACACGTGAGAATTTTTTCAAAAAAAATTACGTATTTTCCGAGTTTTTTTGGAGGCTTGAAAATTTCAAAACTTTGCTGTAAATAGGACGAGGGAGAGCCATGGCAATTTTTTTCCCCAAAATTTTGTTATACTCTTGGGTACAACAAATACTCTATTTTGGAGCCCCATAGAGGGATGGAACAAGGCCAAAAATACTTAAAACCAACAAAAACCACGTTTTTCGTTGATTTTCTGTCATTTCAAGAGCTTGAAGGTCGATATTTTGAAACAAAATCGCATCTTTTGGATGTTTGGGGAGTTAATTGTGCGTACCTTGGTATTTTCAAGTCAAAGAGTTCTGTAGTCGAATCATGTCAATCCATAAATCTCAAAATGATTGCAGTTATCTCCTAGAATAATGACATTAGGCAAAACTGAAAATGGTTTTTTTCATGCCTTTTAAACACTTTGCATAATTGGGTTATAATTTTCGCCCTGTATCCGACGGAATGGATTTAAATTAAACGGTTGCATTCTACGTGTAGTAGGTAGTCGTATTTTACCAACTCCCTGTACAAGCTCGGCGCGATGATTTACGATGAAATAAGTTTAAAAAAAATTAATATTCCACTGGTAGAATAATTTTTACGACTTACTGGAAGGCATATCGGAAGAGTGAGAATAATAACTTTGTATATTCGCCATTCCATAAGTGCGCAACATTTTAAATTGCAAAGTAGCCATATTAGCGGGTATCTTCTCGTATAGCTAGCTGCATCTCGCGAAAGGTATGTATGTACATACGTCGAACGCAACGATTCGCTTAAATGTTTTGTAATAATTACTAATTTCCATTTGGTATCCGCAGGCCATCCGCACAGTCAAACTGTCAGCATGCTTGTAGGCACATTATAAGCAAATTTATGGAAATAGATCTCGATAGCCGAGAAGTCGTCCTTCCTTAATGGAGCGCAAAAGCAAAACCGGGCTAATTGTTATCGTGAAATTTTTCTTCCATTAAATACCAACAAATCGCTGCGGCCGGTGATATTGGCTTGGCATCGGTCGGCCGCGCGACAATGATTTACAACTTCATCCGACCAGTGCTTCGATTAAAAGAGATCTGAATAATTCATCAAATTACCGCTCGTATAGATATTCGCCTGCGCCATTTATCATATTATCGAACTATAGCGTTCGTATATGCCTCTCTCTATATACAATCTCGAACGTATTACGTACTATACATATGCATAGTATATGCAGATATATTCGTATCATTTGTAATGGCCATTTTAATAATTCTTTTCTCAGTTTGTTGCTACGTATGAGTATATAAATTACCACCTGCGTCAATGGCGGAGAAAAATTTTTCCCTTTTCATTTCTATTTTATAAACCAATTAAAATGACCACTACGTGTTCGAATTCGCGCACTTTATTAATGTCCGGTGCGCTATTAATCACTTTAACGTGTGCGTCTCTCACTCTGCTGCGTAGATTATAAGGAGTCGAGTCGATGCGATGGGAAGACAAGGCGAGGATTTCGATATTGTTGTGGAAAGAGTATGGGATTATAGCATTAAACCAGTTTCAAGGCGTTTGAGTATGTATTTTATGAGCTTACCTGAAGTATAAGTTGCCGATTTTGTTCTGCAGCAAGGCGTAGTTTTGTGCTTCAATTTATTTTAATGATTTTTCCAAGTCCCATGGCAGGTTTGGAGATCCCTACAAAGTGCAAAATAACAAAAAAGTTTTTAGTAATTTAGGAATTGGTAAGGACAAGTTGAGAGATGAAATCAGTCCAGTTCTGATTTTATTTCCAACTTGGGACATATCAGAAGTGCCAATCATGGATTGGTAAAAGAGGTTGCCTATCTTGTGAGGCGCGATGCATACATCAACATTAGGGTGGAGCGCGAAAAAAAAAACATACCTCGGATTTCGACCAAATTCAAGGGGGTGGTTCATATTCAGTTGGGGATGAACCATAGAAAATTTTAGACCCTTAGCTCAAAGGGGAGCGGAGCTAGGAGACCTCAAAGTGAGGAAACTTTCAGGAAAATGCTGGTTTTGGCCACTTTTGGGTAGTGCCACCTGTGTGGCACCTCCAGCACACCCCTAAAAAGTTGCGATTCGAGTTTCTACACCTCCTCAGGCCATTGACATCGAAATTGGATACCACTTTTTCTACCCTACCAAGGGTAGAAAAAGTTACAGATTGTTGAAAAATCGAGATTTCTAATTTTTTTAAAAATGAAATATTCTTCGGTTGGTACCAAAACCGGGCCTAAATGGCTCCTATGATCCAAAAAAATTATTTCGATTGCAAACATTGAAAAGTTTTTATTACAGTGTGACCAAATTTCGATTTTTATAAAAAAAAATAATAAAATTTCGTAATTTTTCACAGTGAAAATCATTTTTTACAAAAATTGAAGGTTGGTCACCCTGCAATTAAAACATTTCAATTTTTACAATTGAAAAAATTTTTTGGATCAATAGGAGCCATTTAAGCCCGGTTTTGGTACCAAACGAAGGGTATTTCATTTTTAAAAAAAATCAAAAATCTTGATTTTTCAGCAATCTACAATTTTTTGACCCCCTTGAAGGGTAGGAAAAGAGGTATCCAATTTCGAGGTCAATGGCCCGAAGGAGTGTAGAAACTCAAATCGCATCTTTTTAGGGTTGTGCCCGAGGTGCCACGCAGGCGGCACTGCCCAGAAGAGGCCAAACATCGTGTTTTTTCAAAAGTTACCTCACTTTGAGGACCCCTAGCTCCACTCCCTTTTGAGTTAGGGATCTAAAATTTTCTATGGTTCACCCCCAATTAAATATGAACCACCCCCATGAATTGCGCTCCACCCTAATGTTGATTAGGATGGAAGGAAAAAAAAACATACCTCAGATTTTGACCAAATTCAAGAGAGTGGTTTATATTTAGTTGGAGATGCACCATAGAGAATTTTGGACCGGTAGCTCAAAGGGGGACAGAGCTAAGGGTGCTTAAAATAGGGTCACTTTTGAAAAAAACAGTTTATGCCAATTTTGAGTAGTGCCACATGGAAATCTAAAAAATTTTCTAGACGATGACTTTTTGACATTTTGAACTTGAAAAAACTTTCAGATTTCAAACTACTTTTTGGATGTAAAAAAATTCAGAAATCAAACTAACTTCTAGAATTTTATTAGATATTAGACTTAAAATCACCCTGACTCTTAGACTTTTTATCAGACAGCCTTTCAAAAATCATGCTGACTTTTAGATATTTTGTCTGGCATTAGACTTCTTGAAATTGCAAAATTTTTGAGATTTTATACTAGGTACTTTTAGAACTGGAAAAAATTCAGAAATTGCTGACTTTCAGATATTTTGTCAGATATTAGACTTTTTGGACTTGAAGGAAGAAATTACTCTGATTTTTGGATCAATTAACCTGATTAACCTGACTATTGTGCTTGGACAATTTTGAAGATTCTTAGCTCTTCTTAGAAAGCCTGAGAGTGGTTTAGATTTTGTTCTACCACAATCGTTCGAAATCTAAATAATTTTCAACTCCACGAGTAAAAAGTCTGCTGAAATTTTTCAAATCTAAAAAGTTACCTGAAAAGTCATATCTGATAAAATGTTTTAAAGTCAGCGTGATTTCTGAACTTTTTTTTCAACCCCAAGAAGTCGTTTGAAATTTAAAAAAAAAATACAAAATTCAATTCCAAAAGGAATTTTTTTTTGAGAGTTCGAACGACTTCTTGGATTTGAAAAAAAAAATTCAAAAATCACGCTGACTTTTAGGCATTTTGTCAGTTTGTAGTTGTATTGGATCAATCGGAAATTTTTTTCCAATTTTATTAGCTTTTTGGACTGACAATATTTTTAAGAGTTCAAACAACTTTTTGGACTCAGAAAAAAATTCGGAAATCATGCCGATTCTTAAATGTGTGTACATTTTCCTAAAAAGGTCAGTCCCACTTTTGAGGTGTTACTTTCAGAGATATAGTGATTTCTCGAAAGTTTGGTCAAAAATGTTGAGTTAGGGATTTTCATCGTTTCTGATAGAGCGAACCTGCTCTTTGATGTGTAATTAGTAAACTTTATTTCGATCGGAGATGACATAAAATAGTCCAAAATACCGAAAAAAAATTCCTCCATTTAAAAAAAATTCAAAGAAACTTACGAGCTTTGATATCATGACAACCATGCACTATGAACGAAAGTTTATGAGAATCAAAGTTGTACAAAATTTAATTTTCTTCAACTTTAGTTCTTATAAACTTTCGCGTAGAATGCTTAGTTGATGAGATATTGAGGTTGGAACGTAAAAAAAGGAAACTTTTAAAGGATTAAAATGAAAATTTTGAATGCATTTTTCTCAAAATTTTGGTTGATTCAGAGGTACTGTCAAGATACTTCAATTCTCAGAGTTTTGGACCTCAACTCAGAATGGTTCTCAAGTAATGGCCCAAAACTGGAAAATGATTTCTAATGTATATTTCAGGAATGACTCGACCGATTTTTTTAAAACTTGGATATTACCTAATGTAGATGTAGGTATTCTACAAGGCCCTTTCACAAAAGATCAACAACCTCCCTCACCATTTTCCTCCTCTCAAAGTTAGACTCAATATTTTGAAGCCCTTCTTGCCTCCGAAGGCCATTCGGCAAAATTTAAAAAAAATTATTTTTAGGCTTGTAATTGATTATAGAACATTATTTTTCCAAAATTTTACCTTTGATGCGCTATGGTCAAATTTAAAATAAACCAACTCTACCTCAACCGTATGGGGCTCAATTTATAATAAAACCATGTATTATTGAAGTACTTAATTGCATCGATACATGACATATTATTGCTAGATACTTCAATTGATACAAAATATTTCTTGGAGTGGCAAAATATTCGTGTTTTTGTTATCATCCATAGTCACTTGTCTTCGAGCATCTCATTCTTTATAAATGCCCATTTAGGGCAATAACGCACCCCTCACCCCTTTTTGCAGGTAAAGTGAAATTTCAAACGATTCGATCAAATTTTTTTAATTCAACTTGCAAATATTCAACAAGTTTTTCAATATTCTAAGTTGATTATGAAAAAAAGAGATTAAACAGTTCTCAAAATGTCCACAATTTTTACATTAATTTTAAAACTTTGAATAATTATCGCAAAACCTTTTACATTTTTTTTTTTCAATTTTCAAAAAACTGCCAATTAGAATATTTTTAGTCAACGTTTTTTTCAAGGAAACCACGATGACAACTTTTGATACATAAATTTGTGACCACTTAGTCAACTAACTCTTTAAGATATTTTTCACGAGAACTTGATTAGAAGAAGATAAATGACGTTAGCTTTCAAATGAATCAATTACTTTTTAATTTCGTACCATTTATTCCACGATTGAATTTTTCTTAGTAAACGATGTCGCGCAGGTGATGAAAATTCTGCGAAATCAGAAAGTAATTATTCAAATTTAAAGCCAATTTCATCCTCTTTAATATTGTAAATCATTATAAAAATTGTTCATAATTGAGTCCTTCTCCTGGTATGTGAAAAAAATTAAAGAAGTTTTCAATTTTCACTTCTCTTTTCTCTACATAACTGAAGAATGACAATTTTGTGAATTTTTCGTAGTAAGTTTTTTGAAAGAACAAAGAGGGTAAAATTAGCTTTCAAATTATATCATTACTTTTCGATTTCGAACATTTTTTTCATTTCTAACATCGCGTTGTGGTAACAAAAAATGAAGAAATGCACAAAATTAAAAAGTAATCATACCATTTAAAAGCTAATTTTATCCTCCTCAAAATAACTCATAATGAAAATTTTTCAAAAATGCTTCCCTCTCGAGTTATATGATATGAAAAAAACTGTAAGTACGAAGAAAACTCTAAAATGCCAGGCACAAAGTGTATTGATCATTAAGATGGCAAAACCATAATATATCATGAAAATTAACCTCAGATAACCTCTTACGAACATTCTACTCGACAAAATTTGCTAAATTGTGGAAAAAAGATAACTCAATTCGATAAATTTTCGGGTGAATAGCCCCATTAAAAAGGAACATGTAAAGAAACGAATTCACCGACCCCCAACTGACCAGGCACCTGTTCTGTTTACATTGAGTATACCAAAAGAAGCTTCTTGATTCAGGATTGTTTACACTAGGTGAGTTACATGTCCACAATTGTTTACTTTTTCGCGCCGGAATATTTAATGACTTTAAGATACTCTTGTTGGTTTCATTTTTATTTATTCGTCTACGGTTATTTTGCAGCAAAACCGATATAAATTCGTATTCCCACGAGTTGTTCTTTTTCACTCCTTCGGAATGGGTAGCCGATAACATACGATACCTCGTTATGAATAATAAAACACCTCGTATATAGTTGAATCACCAATCAACATCTAAGATCGGTTCTTGGGCAGGTACCTCGACATTACCTCGACGATTTTCGAGACTCCCGTTGAATAGACTCGTTTTACGTATTCGATTCACGTCCAAACGCATCCAACTTCTCAATGAAATTCTCTTGTCACGTGATACCGACATCGTCGCAATGAGACCACATCTCTCGAGTAATTCACGCCACCGCGCTCGCTCCGGCGTATTTATGCAAAAAAATAACGATAAATTTTTACATCCGACTTGCCAGATCGTACGTGAGGTAGAATTAAACGCGGCATTTTCAAGTTGAAAGATTCGAAAATTGGTCGCACCTCGTGATATAAATTTTCGATCCGGAGTCGTACAAATAAAGGTAGAGTAAAGAGGAAAAAACACCATTGAAAACCAGTTGCCAACTAAATCGTCGCTATTTTTCACATCGTTTAATTCATTCATCTTTTTTTTTCACGGTCACCATTCGAAACCTAGAAAGCAAGAGAGAAGCGACGACTACACGATGCCGGTTCGGTTCCGCCGAACGGATGCATTTTGTTCTTTTTTTCTTCCTCTTTCTTTTGCGCGCCATCGTCAGTACCATATGGTAACTTCTTGAGCAAAACTAGTTCCAAGTAGACTGCGTATATGAGATTACAAAAAGCATAAAACTTATCCTAGGTCAATGGTAAGCCGCGCGTCATTTATTGTGGCGCCATTGTCGACGTCCATTTAATAGAGTTTAACCAACGAGAGGGTGGATTGTAGGTATTACACCGCGAACTTCTTTTTTTTTTTTTGCACAATTTAATCCGGAACCGAATCGTAGTACGATGAAGTTTTTAAAAACGAGCTTATGCAAATTGCTTACCTACTGTCGATTTGTGCATATAAAATACATAAAGACGTAAGCCGAACGATGCGAAAGGGAGGTGAAGAGAGGATCAGATTATATCTAATTTGCGGACTCCAGCGACGACGAAGCAAATTTGCAACCGATGCGGAGCGGCTGACGACTATTAAGTAACATACTGGTTGTCTTTATTTAATGGAATCGATCCGCTAAATTATGTAAAAATCATTAGGTTTTGGATCAAATTCAATAGGGTCGAGTCGAGCGAGATTTATGGATTTTAAGGTATAGCATGGATTTGGCAGAAAATAGTGGAAGGGTGTTTGGCATTGGGTGGAATATGGCAATTATAACGAACTCGTGTCACAGTTGGAGGAAAACCAATTTTGTAGATCTGGATTATTATATGAAGATGAACAATTACGTAAAGTCGAGTTTTTGTAGTGTTTGAAGCTTGCTCTAACTGTTTTTTTTCTGTTTGCAAGGATACATGGAGTGAGATATGTGGAAGTGCGCCTGAAAATATGTGTTTTTTCAAAGTCCAGCAAAAAATTTCCGTTTGAGCAAATAAAAATAAGGCGAAGATTCAAAGGAGAAGAAGGGTCTCGGTAAGAAAAAATATGATTGCATGTGAAATTAAAAAAAAAATCATTAATACATTGAGCCTCAGCAAAGTAAGGATGACAATTTTTGAAGAAAGCTGTGCTCAACTTACGCGGCAACCAGAATCTTAGCACATAGCGCAGGAATTCCAGGCTTTTACTGGGAGCTTCCTGGTTATATGCCTCTAATATACGTAATCCCAGCTCAAAATTTTGGGCAGAGAGTAACAGCAAAGTGTATGTCATTCCAAAAATAATGCGCAAACCATCACTTTGAGCCATCAATGGCTGTGTCAATCCCAGTGCTGTGCTGTTCTGAGTGAGCGCCTGAAACATGAGGAAAAATCATACTTATTTAAACGAAAAAATCATTAAATTTACTTCCTGTTAGTTTTGCTCACTTGAGTGAAATGAAAATAGAACCCCACATTACGGATATTTGGTAATATTTCTCTCGCCGCCCTCTGAAGTGTGGACTCAAAGTCTGTTAGCACCATTTCTGGGCTCATATGCTCTACTATCCTCCTGAGGCTAAGTAACACATCACAATAGGAAGAATAATTACGTCTTCTCATAACTACCCATACAATGAGGAATTTCATCGTTTTTCCCTCTGCTTTTCCATCGTCAAGAGCCAAACCCTTTGGGGCCCCCTTCCCCTTGAATACGTAACTGTTCACAAAGACGTGCATTTTGAGGTTGTCAAGGAAAAAAGCTTTCCGATTGTACCAGGAGATATTTTTGAAACAAATGATGCTCCAATATTGGCCCAGGTTTGCCAACTGTAAAAATCACGTTGACGCGTCATGGGGTGGGTCAGAATGTCGCTGACACATCATCAACATCGAGTCAACGTGTGTCAGAAAGTTTGATACATCTTCAACACCGTGCCAACGTGTGTCAGCCATTTCCAACACTGTGTCCACGCGTATCAGAAAGTCTGGAACATTTTCAACACTGTGCCAACATGTGTCAGAGAACTTGACACAGTTTCGACGCCGTGTTGACGTGTGTCAAACGATCTAACACATGTTGACACAAGTCCATAAATTTGTGATGTTTGAAATTTTCTTAAAATTTTCAAAGTCCAAAAAGTCATTCGAATTTTGAAAAATTATCGAAGTCCAAAAAAGTCTGACAAAATGTCTAAAAGTTTTCGTCGCGGAATTCCGTCACGTTTTTTGCGGAATCATCCATAGCAAAAGCATATCCTATGTTGAAATTCAATTTTTCAATTTTTGGCCAACATAAATTTGTGACTGAATGTTTTGACAGATTTTTGTGACGCTCAAATTTTCAGGATAAGTCCAGGTCTGAAGACATAGGAACCAAAAGTAATTTCTAAACATTTTTCCAAGTCCAACCAGTCGATTTTCTCAAATTTTTCACCCAGTCCAAAAAGTCTTCAGAGATATGAAAATATAGTTAATTTTTTTTAAAGTTTATGCGTTTTCAAATGTGAAAAATCAGATGAAATATTGCAAAATGTCATCAATACCTATTCCAAATTCTTTATAACATTTTACATTTTACGTGTCAGACTTTCTGACATACATTGATACGATGTTGGAATTGTGTTAGAAACCCTGGCACCCATCATCATGGTTTTGAAGATGTATCTGACACTCTGACCTCTGACAGATGTTAACACAGTGTTGAAACTGTATCTGATGACCTGGCATATTTTTCTATGGGCAGTGATCTCGCGGAAAATTCCGTCACGTTTCGTCACGCTGACTTTTAGACATAATGTCAGACTTTTTTGGACTTGAAAAATTATTAGATTTCCACTGACTTTGAGAAATATTTGTGAGACTTTTTTGGACTGTAAAAAATTTTCAATCAGCAAAAGCATATCCTATGATCTATTTCAAAGTAGTTAAGTGTACCAAGCTCTAGCGAAACGAGGACAAAAGTTTTTGCAGAAAAATGCATTAAAAAATGGAAATTTCATCATTTTAGCATAAGATATGGGTTTGCGATGACATATCTCGCGATTACATTTTTTTAAATTAATCACTTAAATTTTCAAAGGTCAGACATTATGTTAGACTGGATTAACTTGACTTTTTGGACTTTAAAAAATGTTTATAAGGCGGACAGCTGACATTTCAAATTTACATTGTTTCAAAACTTGACTTTTGAACATTTTATCTGGCATGTTAGCATTTTTGTTAGGCTTTATGTGCTGTGATGGACTTGTTATTTTAGATTTGTTGAACTTGGAAAATTTCAGAGATTTCACTTACTTTTAGATATTTTGTCGAACATGACACATCATGCTAAAATGTCAGAAATTTCAACTTTTTAGACAAAATTTTTTAAGGTAAGGTTAGCAGCTGATTTTCTGAATTTAGAACAAGTTGGATGATTCATCATTTTTTACTTCATTGACATTCTGCTGTTTTCAAAAGTCAGACTTTTCATACCTAATGTGAAAATAGAATCAACCAAATGTTGGGGGCGGTCCGGGGAGAAAAGCCTCCCCCCCCCGCGAGGCGCGAAGTAGGAGTTTTAGCATAGGATATTCTTTTGCTAGACAGCTGAAAATCGTATTCAAATTTCATTTTCGAGTACTTAAAAAAAACGCAAAAAAAAACGTATTCCAGCGAAATCCAGTCGGACAATCAAAAGTTTTTTCTAGCCTGTTTTCAAATTTAAAAAAAAAAATCAAAAATATTGAAAACGGTCTGATTGAAAGCTGGTCAAAAAAGCACACTTCAGATGTTGATTGGAAAATAAATTTTAAAGCTGTGTGGCAAAAGTCCAAGCTGAGCTAAGTGCCATTTTTTTCAAAATCGAGTTATTGGTACCGTGGTACACTACTACCAGGCCTTCATATTCTCAACCTACTAAAGATCCCAATACCTACTTCCTAATAGTTCAAAATTCGCTCTAAAGATAACGTTTGCAGTAAAAAATCCAAACTGAGCTAATCTGGCAATTGTTTCAATTTTGGCACTTAGCTCAGTTTAAACTTTTTCCATACAGTTGTAGATTTTATTGAAAAATATAAACCAATTTTTTTCAGAATAAGTTCAAATACTCGTATATCTATTGAAGAAAAATACTTGATAATTACAGTCCACTAAACTGCAAATGCATGTAAATAATAAGTTATGCACTAGAATAAAAATTTTACAGAAGGCTAAAGGTATGAACCGCTGTTTTTATTGTAAAATAGTCAACACTGTTTTTTGAATTAGATAGTTTTACAAATGTACAAACCCAAATATTTTACAGGATTGTCATTTTTGGAGCCAAAAATTTGCAGGAACATGGGCAGTGATGAGTGATGTCAAATGTCCGAAAAGTCACGCTAGCAATCAAAATTTATCTGTTCTCAAGCTCTTCAAATTATAATTCATTTTCAGGAAATTTTCAATGTATCCAAACCTTAAAAATGGTTTATTAACATCCAGTATCATTCAATCCAATTACCATATATCCAAAAAAACAACAACAACAACCATCCCAAAATCAAAATCTCATTACCAAATCAAAAACTCCCACCACAATCTCAACTCTTCTAAATCGTAAACAAACCATAACTCCACCATCAGCAAACAACTTCTCATCCAAAAACACATCAACTTTTCACCAAAATGGACAAAAAAAACCGATATCTTCATAATCTAAGAACTACTGCCCAACAAATCGATTCTCGAATCAAGTCGCATTTAAAATTCAGATACCTAAGCAGATGGTAAACACATGAATGAAAACATCATCACGTTTGTAGTAAATCCAGTAGAGAGGGGAAATGTTGCCCGTCAAGCACCCCGAATATACCACTGAAGGCGGCATGCGGTACCATTCTTGTAATTCACTTTTTGTTTTCTTGTTGGCCGGAGGAAACCTCGATGTGTGAAATTTTTTCGCCGAGATTGGCGATTTTCGTAATGTGTCGTTTAAAATACAGTTTTCGTTTGCGTTTTCGTTTTCGAACTCGATGACTTATTCGTGTATATATTTTGTTCGGGTTTCGGTTCCATTCGGAATGTGCCTGCTGAATTACTTATTTTTAAATATATTTTTCATTTTTATCGGATATAAATTCCAAGTGTACAGTCAGCTCCTCGATCCTTTGCAAACGGAGAAGTGTCGTTTGAGGTGTATCATTCCTGATCGAAGTCCAGAGTTTACGTTAATTTTTTTCAATTATTTTCAATTTTTCGTCGCAATTTGGCATATGGCACGACGATCAATGGCAGGGTAATAAAGTCTATCATCTAATTCATAACAGCTAGATTTTGGAAAATTGTACTTTGAATATCCTCGGGCAACTCTTGAAATCTTAAATCATCTAATTGATCCAGAAACTGATCCAATTTCGTCCTTATCACTCCCCGTGGCTCTTATCAGTTCATTCGGTTATTGCGTTTACAAATAATACACAAGGGAAATGGAAATTTTATTGTGAGCCAATTCAGGCTTTTGAAAAATGATGGTGAAATCATCAACCAATTTAGATTCAATTAGGCATAATTATGTAAAACAATCAGATTCTTTGTAATTTGTAGATAAAATGGATTAATTTGATCTATTTTGTAATTTAGTATTTGTACATTGAACATATTTCTGGTAAAATTAGAGAACCTTAGAGTCTTACAGCTTTAAAAAAATCTTCAAATTTCAAAAAATTAAATATTTTTAAGCAATTGACTAGTTTACAAAAAAAATTTAATTTAATTTTTCAACTTATTGAATTTTACACGAAATTCCAGATTTTGAGAAATAAATTATGGATTCATTGAAATTTTCTGTCATTTTATTGAAATATCAAATTATGATGGATATATTTTTTTCCTTTAAAAATCTTTTGATGGACTTCTTTCAAATGAAATTTCAGATTTCAATACATCTAATGTTAAAAATGTTGATTTTCTTTTCAGTATAATTGTAGAAATTGTAATTTTTAAACCATCAAAAGTACTTTTATTTGGATACACCTAGGCCTAATTTTCGGAGATATTTAAATGAGAAAAAAAATAAACCATACTTCACATTTCTTCATGTTACTTCAATATTTTGACAAATAATCATCTTCAAAAACGTTGACAACTTTATCATCTTTTTTGGCAAAAAAATAAAAAATCTCTGATTTTGACTTAGTTCTGCTATTGATTTAAACGTAGGTTCATTTTCCAAACAATTTATGAAATTTTTGACATGAATATGTCTAATGGCTGGAGCCGATCTAAAAAGTTTGTCCATTTTTCGTGTCCGTAAAAACCATCACGAAATTTTTTGGTGATGACGTCTAGATATTTTGTCAAACTTTTTTGGACTTGGTAAACTTTCAGATTTTTTTTGACTTTTTGAACTTGTAAAATTTCAGAGATAATGCTGACTTTTTGACATTTTACCAAACAAATAATTTAACTTCAAAAATTGACTTTCAGAAATTTTGTCAGACTTTTTTGAACTTAGCAAATTTTTAAAAACTCAAATTAATTACTGAACTTGGATTTCAACTTTATGGACTTGAAAAATTTCAAGAAAGTTCAAATCAGACATTTGTTGGACAACTTTTTCCCTACGGCTGACTTTTAGACATTTTGTCAGAAAATCAATTTTAATTTTTTGAACTTGGAAAATTGACGTTCAGACATTTTGTCAGACTTTTTTGGACTTGTAAAATTTTTTAAAAATCAAATTAATTTTTGCACTTGGAAAATTTTAACTTAATGGATTTGGAAAATTTTAAGAAAGTTCAAATCAGACATTTTGTCCAACAGCTTTTTATCTAAGGCTAACTTTTAGACATTTTGTCAGACTTTTTGAATTTGGAAAAATTTTCAAATTTCTACTCACTTTTTGTGCTTGAAATTAGATTTGGAAAATTTTTCAAAAAAATTCCAGAACGAAATTTATTTACAAAAATTCGTTACAATGACTTTTGGATATTTTGTCTGGCTTTTATGAGCTTGGAAAATTTTTCAGAATTCAAATGAATTTTGAGACTTGAAAAATTGCAAAAAAATTTCAAATATTACGAATACATGAACTTGAAAATTTCAATGAACAAAATCATATCGTATGTTTTATAGTTTCATGAGTAGTATGGAAATGGGGGGGAGGGATTTTTTGTTAAACGTTTAAAATTTTATGAATTTTGAAAAGACATATCTATGAACCAATATGTCCGCTTGAAGAGTGGATCTTTATTCTTTTTGTCTCTTCAAGATCTCTTCAAAATCTCTTCAAGACATTTTCAAAATTATTTCGCTGCCCTCTGTTCAGGGTGGGGCAAACTCCGAAAAAAAGAGTCAACTTCATCTCTAGACTTGGACGAGGAAAAAAGTGTACCTCATTCAACCCTTCTTCAGTGGAACTGGAAACCCCATTTCAAAATTTTTTTCTTCAAATTGCAGATAGCAGAATGAAAATGGAGGGAGGGAGCTATGAGCCAGGATATTTAAATTCAGGCTGAATATTCAAATAAAAATTTGTGGAGAATTGCAAAAAAAAAAAACTTCTACAAATATCAAGGTATAAAATTTTAATTTGGCAGTGTACTTTTCGGCAGCTGGAAAAGTTTACAATTTTAACTCCAACCCCCGAAAAAAAGAGCTGATTTCAACTCCAAAAAAATCCGAAGGTACTTCCGGAACTCCAAAACTCCATCTGGAGTTTGCCCAGTCCTACTTCTTTTATTATCAAAATTTCCAAAATCAAGTGTGGGACCATTTGTCAATTTTATTGAACTAATTCAATGAATAATCAATTCAGAAGGTAAAATTCATTCATGGTTCGAATTTTTAATCATCCAACAATTGATTTTGAATAGTTTTTTGAGGAAGATGAAAATTATTAGAATTTCGTTAAAATGAAAACTTGGAACAAATAAGAAAATTTTTTTAAAAATGGAGGTTTTCAGACAGAAGGCATGAAAAAGAGGCCATCTTCATCAGTATTTCATAAAGTTCAAGCCATAAAAAGAATGTCTTCGAGAAAAAGTGGAAAAAATGTCATAATTCAATCCATAATAAATAAAAATTCTCTTCAAATGTCAAAAAACTGAAAAAAAATAGTAAAAAAAATAGTTTCCTTGGATAAGAAAATCTTTTAGAAGAGGTGATGCAATATCTCAATATCTCTGTCTTGACCCCTAAGGAGGGGAGGGGGGTGAAACGTAGATTTTCCTTAAAATTTGCTATTTTTTACAGTGTTCAATCAAATTTTTTCAAACTTGCAAGGACAATAAATAGTAGTAAAGGTAATTTTTGAACACTTTTTCAAGATTAAATGGACATTTTAGGCTTTTTAATGGTCATTTTGGTAAACCCTTTCTGAGATGCAATTCTAAAACAAAATATATACCTATCTATTGTGTACCTAGTATAGATATGCAAGCTCATATTTTTTTAGAATTTTAAATCGAATAACGATTTTTTCGCCCATCCCCCTCCTTCTTTAAATGGTTCGTTTCTGGTCAACAAATTTTTTACTTACGATATATCATCAGCAATTGCACGTAAATACACTAACAACCAAAATTTAGATCAAATTCCTCCATTTTTTCTTTTTTTTTCAAATTTTTTCTTTTAAAATACCCAAATGAGGCCATTTTGGGAACCCACGACCTCCTCTGAGATGACCCAAGGGCCTTCGTTTTTTTCTGTTGATATTCATCATGTATTGCAATCTCAGAAACTTATTTTCAACTTATTTCATGGATAATTTTTCAAAGTCAAAAATACTCAATTCATGAAAAAGAGCAAAAAAAAATTAAAGTTTCTCAATTTTGCTGAAATTGCAATATCTGATAGATATGGACTATTTCTAAAAAAGCGTACTTTACACATCTGTTTTTCAAATCATTCTAAACTCCACTTTTCCCATTACTCATCGTTCAACTCCAATCAAGAAACCCATCTTTAAACACTACACACTTCCAAATCAAAAACACAATAATTCACAAAAAATTACCCTCGGCAATATCCACCTGCTCCGAAATAAACATCTTATCTTCGGGATCTGCCAAACAGAAAAAAAATCCACTCGAAAACAAGACCAATTTACATAGTAGTCTCATTACAGACCGAATGGATGTGTACGGGATTTTGAAAATCACCAGGTTTGTATGAGTTTAGAAAATGAAGCTTATTTATGAAGGAATTGATCCGATCAAGGTAGTTAAACAGTGATATTTTTTATTTGCATATAAATGGAGGTACACAGCACACACGGTACTGTTTTCAATCGGAAACGAAAAAAATTATACAAATAAAATCGATTGGTGTGGTCGTCGGCGCGATATTTAAGATCCCAGTAGAATATAACTTACGAAGGCTGCAGCAAATTTCCGAGGTTCAATTCAATTATTGTTTTGATACCAGTTCATCGTACTTTGATAAAAAAAAATAATAAAAATCATTTATGGTCAATTTGTCGATATAAGATCTAAACTTGAAGTAGATAAATCAGTCACGTGGTGAATTGGGTAAAATTTTCAAGCTTTGTGTTATCATTTGATAATATCTTAATAGGTCCATTTACAATTGAGGTAGATACTATTTATTCCATCAATTTATGTAGATGTATTTTATCAAAAGCTCAATCGAAACTCTATCAATGACTACTTTATTATTTTGCCATTTTATAAATCATGCGGTTGCTTCGTTAAAGTCTTCATTTACGAAACGTTTACATTGTTTATGACTGCGGAAAAAATATGTCATCGTATTTTTCAAACCGTCTTACCTAATTGACAACGAATTCATAAATATTAATACTAGTAAGACGAATTTATAAATATTAATTCACCGTACTGCCTAAATTCTTCAATCAAGCTCCAACAACTAAATAAATCTGTCTCCTTATCATTCAAAATTTAAATAATTAATAAGCTCTTGCAGAAAAAGATAGATAGAGAAGGGGCTAAAGGAAAAAACCACCGCAAATGTAGGAAAACAAAAATACAAAACGCAAGGGGGAGGTCAATTAACCCATAATAAGACCTCAAGTGAACGCGATATCTAGTTTTTAAAACCCATACCCGAATTACCATCTCGTTGCCAATTTCTGTCGGGATCCGGTCCCACAAAACCGAACTTGATTTATCGCTACTTTAATTATTATGTAATAAATAAGTAAGAAATTTGCAAAACGGAACATATTTTACCCATTACGTTTCCTAAAACGGTAGAAAAAAAGCTCCCGCGAATGAAAACGTTTGAATGAAAATTAAGTCAATTTTTGCACATTATGGACGTTGAAAGAATAATTTTCATATTTTTACGATAATTTTTTTTTATATTTTGCGGAGATACTCGCATGTGTAGAATTTAAATTAAACATGAGTAAATATTTATAAGTTTGTTGGTTTTTGCTTTGATTTTTTTTTGAGCAATTTTTATCTATGAGAGCATACTTATTTCAATCTAAGGGAAATGATGACGTGTAGTTTAAAATTTACTAATTTCTTTCTTGTAAATTGTGCGATAATATTTGAGGGAAGTTTATCAGAAAATCGAGATAAAATTATTGACTGAAATAAAAATCAAAATCTTGGGTGTAATTGAAACCCAAATTTTACGGTTTAAATATCAGAAAATCATGGCAAAAATATTTTTTAAAAATAGGACAGAAATAACATTTTGTAAAAATTTACTGAAAAATTATGATAAAATAATAACAGGTAAGCAAAAAATGATGATTTCTCAAAAACCCCCACTTTGAAAAAAATAGCTAATATTTTGTATGAAACCTAGGCCACAATGAAAAAAATTAAAGCAAAATTGACATTATTAGCAGAAATGCATTTTAAAAAATGATAAAAAATACTAGGTAAGCAATGAATGATTAAGTCAAGTAACACTTATGTATAGGTATCAAAAAGAAAGTACTCGTAACTTTGCAAATTGAAATTAATTTAACAAAAGAATTATTTTCTAATCAAATTAGGTCGAAAAAAGATGAAAATCAAGCTTATGGATAAAATCAAGACAAGAATGACGTTTATCAAAAATTTCACCAGGTAAGCAAAAGATTACATTCAACATAAATTAATATGCAGATAAGTTGAAAGTTCAAATTTAGTAAAAAATAAAAAATTCCAAATTGGGTGAAAAGTCAGAATAAAATCAAAAATCATGCTCATAGTACATAAAGGCGACGAACGAAATTTAAAAAATTTGAACATTTTTATCGTATATCGACGAAACAATAGATTATTCAGCAAAAATGTTGAGTTGAAAAAAAACAAGACTTATTAAAAAAAATATCAAAGTATAAATTCGAAAAAGCTAACAAATATTTTGAAATTTCAATGTCGAAAGCAAAAATCATTTCAAAAAAAAGTCAACCCAAAATTATGTAGAAAATTAAAAATTCGGCTAAAAATTTGAAAGAGGCAGAAATCATCAAGTTTAGTTGAAATTACTTCCCAAAAAGTAGATCATGCGACAAAGTACAAATATTTTGCCAGAAATTGATCAAGTTTCATTTTGCAAAAAAATCAAGAACCATTATTCTGAAAAAAGTTCAGCCTAACAATTTTTTTTTTCAAAAAATCAGCGCCAACATAAATCATACAGCAAAAATGAAGTCGAATAAAAATGCCTTAATTGAGAATATAAAATTCTGAAAAAATCATTCTGCAAGAAATAAAATCAGACAAGAATGATTTTAGAAAATCAATTTCAAGTCTGACAGTGAAAATCCAAGTCTGAAGAAATCAGTTTACAAAAATCAAGTCTGTGACAAGATTTATGAAAAATCGGGTCTGAAAAAATCATTTTGCATAAATCGAGTCTGATTAGAATTATTCTGCAAAAATCAAGTATGATAAACAATAATTTTACAAAAATCAAGTCTGAAAAAAATCATTTTGGAATATTCAGTCTGACAAGAATGATTTTGGAAAAAAAAGTCTGGGGAAAAATCGTTTTGCAAAAATCATAACTAAGTATGAGAATGCACCAATCAAATTTAACAGGATGGATGAAAAATCAGGTCTGGAAAAATCACTTACCTATATAGAATCAAGCCTGCTTAGAATCATTATACAAAAATCAAGTTTGATAAACAATAATTTTGCAAAAATCAAGTTTGACACTGACAAGAACAATTTTGGAAAATCAAGTATGGGGAGAAATATTTCTGCAAAAATCAAGTCTGACGAGAATGATTTGGCAAAAATTAACTATGGGAATGCAACAATAAAGTCTGGCAAAATTAACTAAAAATAAAGTCTGAAAAAATAATTTTTCAAAAATGAAGTATGATAAACAATAATTTTGCAAAAATCAAGTTTGACACTGACAAGAATGATTTTGGAAAATCAAGTCGGGGAAAAATCTTTTTGCAAAAATCAAGTATGACGACAATCATTGGCAAAAATCAACCATGAGAATGCAACAATAAAGTTCGGCAAAATTGACTAAAAATAAAGTCTGAAAAAATCATTTTTCAAAAATCAAGTATGATGAACAATAATTTTGCAAAATGAAGTCTGACAAGAATGATTTTGGAAAATCAAGTCTGAGGATAAATCGTTTTTCAAAAATTAAGTATGATGAACAATAATTTTGCAAAAATCAAGTCTGACAAGTGACAAGAATGATTATAGAAAATTAATTTCAAGGAAAAATCGTTTTTCAAAAATCAAGTATGATAAACAATAATTTTGCAAAATCAAGTCTGACAAGAATGATCAAAAAATAATTTTCCAAAAATCAAATCTGATTAGATGAACCATTATGCAAAAATCAAGTATGACAAGAATGATTTTGAAAAATTGAGTCCGAGAATAAATCGTTTTCCAAAAATCAAGTCTGATTAGAATCATTATGCAAAAATCAAGTCTGGCAAGTGACAAGAATTATTTTATAAAATCAATTCTGAGGAAAAATCGTTTTTCAAAAATCAAGTATCATAAACAATAATTTTGCAAAAAACCCATGTCTTATACAAGAATGATGAAAAAATAATTTTCCAAAAATCAAATCTGATTAGAAGAACCATTATGCAAGAATCAAGTATGATAAACCTTGATTTTGCAAAAATCAAGTCTGGCAAGTGAAAAGAATGATTTTTATAAAATAAATTTTAAGGAAAAATCATTTCTCAAAAATCAAGTATAATAAACAAAATTTTGCAAAAATCAGGTCTGACAAGAATGATTTTGGAAAATGAAGTCTGTGGAAAAATAGTTTTTCAAAAATCAAGTACGATAAACAATAATTTTGCAAAAATACACCTGACAAAAATTATGAAAAAATAATTTTCCAAAAATCAAATCTGATTAAAAGAATCATTATACAAAAATCAAGTATGATAGACAATAATTTTGCAAAAATCAAGTCGGACAAGAATGATGAAAATCAGCTCTGAAAAAATCGTTTTCCAAAAATCAAGTCTGATTTGAATCATTATACAAAAATCAAGTTTGATAAACCTTGATTTTGCAAAGATCAAGTCTGGCAAGTGACAAGAATGCTTCTATAAAATCAATTCTGAGGAAAAATCGTTTCTCAAAAATCAAGTATGATGAACAAAATTTTTCAAGAATCGAGTCCGACAACAATAATTTTGCAAAAATCAAGTCTGACAAAAATGATGAAAAATCAGATCTGAAAAAATCATTTTTCAAAAATCAAGTCTGATGAGAATCATTTGTAAAAATCAAGTATGAGAAACAATGGGTAATTTTGCAAAAACCAGTTCTGAAAAAATTATTTTGGAAAAGTCAAGTTTGACAAGACTGATGGGAAATCAAGTTTGAAAAACTCCTTTTTTAAGAATCAAGTCTGATTAGAATCATTTCTCAAAAAATTAAGTCAGATAAACTTTGGAAAATGAAGTTTGATAAAAATTATTTCGAAGAATTAAGTCTGAAAAGAATTATGCTGGGAAAAGTCAAGTCTGACAAGAAGCTAAGAAATCCATTCTACAAAAAAAAAAAATCATTCTGCAAAAAAATCAAGTCTGACAAAAATTATTTTGAAAGATCAAGGTCTGCAAAAAACAGTTTTACAAAAAATCAAATCTCATTGGTAGGTACTAGAATGACTGAAAAATCAAGTCTATTATTTTGCACAAAATAAAATCTGAAAAAAATAAGTAGATAAGTATGACAATTAAGTTGGTTTCCAAAAAATTGAGCCTATTGAAAAAATTAGATTTATTTAACAAAGCATTCGGTTGAAAATGAATTATTTTTCAAAAAATTGATTCAGCTGAGTTTTATAGACTATTATTATTAAGATGTACATATTATGTTGTTCAAAAAATCTTTTCATATTTTTTTTCTTGGTGTTTTTTCCTCATTTGTCAAAAAAAATCAATGAAAACTAGTTTAAACCAGATTATTTTGCTCAAATGCATCGCCAAAACCTGCCACATTCAACTTTCTTAGATTTTTACATAGATCCGCAAAAATTAAAAATTTTCGGACCCCTGGGGCCCTGATTTCATCTCCTTTCCAAATAAATCAAAATTCGTAGAAACACATCGAATAAAAATGAATTCCACGACGTTTAGTTCACGCTACGAACCCGATAAATTTTCTAATATCGATTACTAAATCAAAGTAGTAAAAACCGAGGCAAAAACCCGAACGAACACGAAATACGATAAATTCAAACTGGTAGGATTGAAACGTGGTTGTACATTCTGGCCACTCACATCGTGCACGCTTAAACCGCAAAAATTATATTAAATTGCAATCATCATTCGGGTAAATGACAAGAACACCATTTTTAATTCAGTTTAAAATTGTTTTTTATACATTTGAAAAAAAACGAAATTTGCATCTTAAATGGATGGCATTGCAACTGCACACAAATCCCCGCAGCAATCAGGTTATTCATGTTGATAAAAATTTCCAATATATGTAAATTTTTCGCTCAAATCTCGAGAATTATTTGTATCGTACAAGCATCGAGTATCGTTACGTTGGCAGAAAAACTTTTAAACAATTCCAATTCCAGTACCGAGTTCGTAGAAATTCAATGTTTTCGAATAAAAATCGATCTAATGGTGCCCCATTTAATTACCCATTCAAATTTTCGTCTGCGAGGGACAGATACCTATGCACGGGGGCGTTCGATATTGAAATTACGATTGTGGCGAAAAAAAAACCTCGATGTTGACATTTAAATTAGACGATATATTTGCGTTAATTTCAAACACGTGATTGGTTTGCATCTTTATCTCAACGGATAGGTTGGAAAAGGACGCGAATAGATCATTATCGCAGTTAATATGTAAATAAGGACTAATTTTTCAAACGGTATGGGAAGTCGCGCCATCGCCATCGCCACCGAGTTTCTTATCGAATAAATTGTTGTACTTGTATGAATTCACGTAGGTGTGTAATATTCAAACGCGATGATTTTTCCAGTGCTTGCGCGCCTGCCTGTCGGTAGACGTGAAACCAGGAAAATGCCCAACCGAGATAAACAGCACGCTGCCGCAGTTGGGGAAAACGTGCATAAATTCGTGCAAAACAGATCCCCAATGTCCGCGAATTAAAAAATGCTGTCGCCACGATTGCGGAGCCGTTTGTATCGCTCCGACCGAATTGGATAGTGCCGAAGGTAGTTATTTATTTTACTACGCGAAACTAGTCTTATTGTGGTGTCGCTGGCAAACTTATAAGGTAATTATTTCATGGCAGGGTTACCACCGATACCTACTCAGATTGCGATACACGTTAATGAGACTGATATCTCTTCCGAAGGAGTACCGATCCATTTACGATGGTATTTGACGCATAATAGGCATAATAAACAAATGCTATTTGTCGTGGAGGAAAGGCATAACTATGATGAAAATGGTATCGAGAAAATGAACGATACTTCTTGGACTGTTGTGAGGAGAACTCCTCATAGGTATGCTACGGTCAGGAATATATTCAAACCTGGCATGTATTATCAGTTTAGAGTGTATTCGGTCAATACGAATGGATCTGCTGGAGCGTCTAAGCCGACTAAACCGTTTCAGATTTTACCCAATAGTAAGTATTTTCGTAAATTATCTATGGATTGATGAAATCTCGTTGAAATGAAAAAAAAATGGAAAACTGAGTCGATATTTGAGATCAGCGACCCTGAAACCCTAACAAATCATATGCGACACGATTTTTTCATTTTTTTTCGAAATTGAGGAATCAGTGTGGGGAACTGGGGGGTCGGATCAAAAAAATAAGTTGAAATTCGTAATCAGCACCATCAAAAACATGACAAACGATATGTCACACTGCCAGAATTTTTTTTTTTGAAAGACCAAAATTTTGGAGCTCTTGAACCCCCTCAGGACATTGAAATTTCACCATAAAACATTGTGCATCGTAAGTAGCATAAAAAAATATATCGACTTGAATTTTTACGAATTTTTAAATGATAGGTTAAGAAAATGACAAATTTTTAAAAATTGAACTTTTTGAAAAAAGTTTGAACTTGGAATTTTCGAAAAATTTTATGCGCGTTTTTTCATGTACTTTTGACGCTCATCAAAACTGTGCAAACAGATTTACTTCAAGTCTAAGGGATCTCGATTTATAGGATTCCAAAGTCGGGTACCTCAGCACGAAATCACCATACTATGAAAACTTCAAGGCCCCATCTCCCAGCTTCCTGATGGGTGGGGAGGGGGTGAAATAATGATGGTTCTTTTACCTACCATATAAAAAGATCCTGTAAAAAAAAATTGAACAAAATCGGAGGGGTGACTGCATTTTTCTGTCGAATTGACATGGAATGCCCCAGTCTCGGAATTTTCTGAAATTTTCCAACTTCAAAAATTTTTTTTGACAAAATGTCTAAAAATCTGAATCTCAAAAAAAAAAGTCAAGAATCTCTGAAATTTTCCAAATCTATGAGTCGGATCAAGTCAGATTGATCCAATATAATGTCTGTCTGACAAAATGTCTAAAAGTCAGCATGATTTTTGAATTTCTTTCAAGACCAAAAAGTCGTTTGAACTATCAAAAATTTCGTCAGCTTAAAAAGTTGATAAACTTGCAAAAAAAATTAAATTGATCAAATACAATTTCTTTCTGACAAAATGTCTAAAAGCCAGCGTAATTTATAATTTTTTTTTAAAAGTCTAAAAAGTTGCTTAAAATCTCAAAAAAAATTCCAATGTATGAAAAAATGTCTAAAAGTCAATCTCAAAAAAAAAGTCAAGAATCTCTGAAATTTTCCAAGTCTAAAAGTCGCACTAAGTCGGATTGATCCAATATAATTTTTGTCTAACAAAATGTCTAAAAGTCAGTCCCCCCAAAAAAAGTCAAGAGTCTCTGAAATTTTCCAATTCTATGAGCCGGATTAAGTCAGATTGATCCAATATAATATCTGCATGACAAAATGTCTAAAAGTCAGCATGATTTCTGAATTTCTTTCCAAGTTCAAAAAGTCGTTTTAACTTTCAAAAATGTTGTCAGCCCAAAAAGTTGATAAACTTGCAAAAAAAATTAAAATGATCAAATACAATTTCTTCCAAACAAAATGTCTAAAAGTCAGCGTGATTTATAATTTTTTTATCAAAGCCCAAAAAGTTGCTTAAAATCTAAAAAAACAAAAAGTCCAATAAGTGAAAAAATGTCTATAATTCAATATCAAAAAAAAGTCAAGAATCTCTAGAATTTTCCAAGTCTAAAAGTCGGATTAAGTCAGATTTATCCAATATAATTTCTGTCTAGCAAAATGTCTAAAAGTCAGCGTGATTTCTGAATCAAGTCCAAGAAGTTGTTTGAACTCTGAAAAATTTTCAAAGTCTAAAGACTCCTGATTAACTTTTTTTCAAGTCAGATTTATCCAATATAATTTCTGTTTGACAAAATGTCTAAAAGCCAGCATGATTTCTGACTTTTTTCCAAATCCAAAAAGTCGTTTGAAATCTCAAAAAAAATTTCCAAGTCCAAAAAGTTTACATCTGATAAAATATCTAAAAGTCATCGACCATGTTAAAAATTATTTTTCCCATAATAGGAAAATGTTAGATCAATAACCACAAAGAATGATCATGAAAAATATTTGAAACACGAGCAAAATTGTTGGAAATCCTGTACAAATTTGTTAAAATATGAAATTGTACGTAGCATTAAAATTATACAAAATATCATAGTATTTCTTCAAATTATGAAAGAAATGTCTAAATTTTTGTAAATTAGCTAAAAATTACTCAAAATTGGCCAAACTGCTCAAAATACCGCACCATTTTTCAAAAATGTAACGAAATTGTTCAAAACTCAAGAACAATTGCTCAAGTTCCTAGCTTCTGTTAAAATAAAGAAAAAATTTATGAACAAATAACAAATCCGTTTAGAATAGAGTAAAAATTGAATTCTTCAAATTAAAAAAATGCCAATATTTCTAAAAAAAAATTGTGGAAAAGTACTTAAACATCGATAAAATAATACAATTGCTCCGAGTACCAAATTACCTCAAAAACATTCAAAAATGAGATTAAAATTATGTATTCAAAATGCGAGAAAAATTGATGATTTTCAATGAAAAACTTCAAAAAAACTAATATTAAATTTCTTTGTCTCACAGAAAAACATTGAATCGTGTACTTACTTAATTAGTAAAATTTCATCGAAAATGAGAAAATTCAGAGTTACCAACTTTGAAGATTCTTCTCTGTAAACTGGCAACTTTTGCATATTTGCTGAAAATTCCAAGGATTTTTTTAGAAATGTTTTCAACGATTTTCACAAATTTTTTAAAAATGTTGGAAAATATTGAAAAAATGCTTGTTCTTAAAACGAAAATCTTGATTTTTCGAGTAAAAATTGCCCTCGTTACGTTCGAACAGTGTTTCCCCTTCCAGCAGTCATAGGCCTAATAATATTTAAAAAACAAATTTTTAAAGAAAACGTAATTTTTTCTCAGGGAACAAATGAAGCAAAGGCATATGAAAAAATTAATTTATTCCAAATTTTCACCCTAAAATATTCGTGAAAATTTAATCGAATACAATGAAAAAAACATTAAGAATGTCTAAGGATTTTTTCAAAAAGTAGAATTTCGAAGGTTTCAGCGATTTGTGATATCATCATATTGGCAACCCTGGGTAAATTTTCACAAAAGTTACGCAAAATATCATCGAAGTGTAAAAAACATATTTCATTCAGTTTTTATGAAATTTTGAGCAACTTTGAGGTAATTTTAAAATATTTTCAAGACATTTTTAAACATTTTCTTAATCGATTTTAACAATTTTTTTTTTTGATAATTTTGATTTGTACAATTTTTACTCATATTTTAACACAATTTTTGCGTCAATTTTAAGAATTTGTTAGAAGTATTTTTTAGGGAAAACCTTGCTTTGTTCGTTTAAATTACACGTTCTCATTAAAAAAAATCATACTTCATGGAAATCATTTCTTCCACAGTCACCGAGGTTACTCCAGAACCACCAATAGACTTCGGAGTAGGAGCCCAATCATGGGGTAACGGAAGCCTGCGATTTCTCTTGGTGTGGCGCAAGCCTCCAACGCTAATACCAATCTACAGGTATAAAATAAGCTGGAGCATGTTACTGAATCAAACTCTATACCAAAACAGCAAGTATCTCTCAGCGGTAAGTATTTCATCTCGATTCTCGACCATCCTACTCAAGAAAAAACAATAAAATTTTTACTCTTTTTACACAGAACTTGGATCATTACTGGTTAGGTGATATTATGCCGCTGACGGAATATTTCCTCGAATTATACGCAATGGTGAAAATCGACGTAAAAAAAATACCAGGGAAGTCATCTCGAATAGTTGTGCGAACCCAAGAACAACCTCGTGAGTACTCGACTACACATCAGAGATTCCTTTATTCGGCATAATTTATGGCGATACGTCTACGTGCAAAGATAACCGATGCAAATTTTATGTTATTTCTGGAAAAAAAAAACAGCGCCGAAAAAACGAAAAAAAGTCATGCCGGATGAATTAAACCTCAAATATAAGGATACCATAAATAGTATCAGAGTTACTAAATTATACTGGATACAAGAGAATTTATACGCTATCGTGGATTGGAAACCAATTGACGAAAATGTGGCCACCAATTATTCTGTAACTTGGGCTCCTAACGAGGCTTGTATACGATACAAGGCGTGGTATGTGGCTAGATCGAACGTAAGCATAGAATTTTTTTATTTTATCCAATTTTGTAGGTACATAAATTTAAATGTATTGTAGCAAAAAACCAGAAACGTTGAAATAGTGAATTATACTTGCATCAAAGGTGATATATTTGCATAACTAGAAATGGGAAGGCAAATTTTTTAATTTTTGACATTTTCATCATTCGCGAAAAAAGAATAAATTCAAAAATGTTTTTAATTCATCCTTTTAACCTTTTGCTCAAATTATGAAAAAAATTCATCAATGGTACAAAATTAAATTTATGAAAGTGAATCGAGTAGGTAATTTAAAGTTGACTAGGCAATGAAAATGTTTCACAAAATATTTTCAGAATGTTTCCCAATCTCTTATCTTTGCTAAATAATTTGAAAAAAAAATATAAATTTTTTTATGAATAACCCAAAGATTTAAGCACAAGAATTAACTAATGAATAAAATTATTTGAAAAAAGCGCAAAAGTATCGAAAATCCCTCCATTCTCCCTTTTAAATTCAGAATAAAATATTTATCATTGTATTTCGATATTTTTTTCGTATTCAATTTCCAATTTCATAATGAGAAATAAAAACAAAAACAAAAATTCAAAAGCAAAACTTAAAAACCGAAAACGAAAGAAAATCAAAATTCATTCAAAGAATTCGTATTCCAAAATCACTTCGAATTTCGAAATGAGACAAACGTAATGTATCTACAGGGCCGTAGCAAGCAAGGGGCATTGAGGGGGACACCCTGTCCCCAAAATTGAAACATTTGTAAATTAGTTGGGAATTTGGACTTGAAGTTGGGAAATTAGACTTCGAGTTGGAATTTTGGAAAAACCGTAATTTTAGGTGAAACATTGCTAAACGAGTTGCAAAATTACGATCTTGATTGGAAAATCACAATTAAAAATTTTTTAGAAAAAAAAAACAGTTGACAAAATGACGGAATTTAAGCTTTTGTGTGCCTTTTTCTACAAAAATGCTCGGGCACAATAAATTCATTCCTTATAATAAAATATTGCAAATTTTCAAAATTCGTTTAAATAAAATCACATTTTTTAAATGATATTTCAGCTTTTGGATGCCTATTTTTACAAAAATTTTCGCCCTTGCATCGCTCGGGCACAATCTTATTTTAAGAAAATAATTAATCTATAAATTTTTCGAAATTCTGTATGAAATTATTCACATTTTTTTCTATAAAAGAGCCTTTCCTGGTAAGATGGTCAAATTCGCACCCGACCCGATCGGGACAAAAATCCCCCAAAATGTTGGTATCGATGTAAAACCACCCCAAAAAATTTTTTAACCCCGCACCCCCACCCCTTCCCGAGATATTGCCCTTTATAAATCGAAAATTCAATATTTTCTATCTCTGGAAGGGGTAGTCCAAAAATTTTAAAATTTTCACAGATTATGGACATTATGTAGGGGTACATGTGAGAATTTTTTCAAAAAAAAATTCTCATATTTACAGGGTTTTTTGGGGGGTTGAAAATTTCAAAAATTTGCTGTGAATAGAGGGAGGGTGAGCCACGGCAAAACTTTTTTTCTAAAATTGTGTTATACCC
>FIZU01024855.1:0-15599 GCA_900064475.1 Pseudococcus longispinus
TTCAAATCGCTAGGATTCCCGCTAATAGCTAAATTGTACAATTTTAGCTATATTTATGCATTGAAATCGCTAGATATAGCGGGAAAATCGCTAAATTGGCAACCCTGTTGCGATCTATTCGCGTATTCGCCTATTTACGAGTACGAGTATCTACCACATACTCGTACGTATAAATATGTGCAGAATATGCGGTATGATAATAATTAGCATTTGTCCGGCAAAACAGTCGCGCGCAAAAAAAGTGATCGATTACGTTGTCAAGCCTTGAAATACGCGGTTCGTGGCGCCGCGCCGCACCCGCGTCGTGCCCAGTCACATTAATTAATTTTTTGCGCCACGCTATTAATTAACATAAAGGCGCTTAGTTTGAATTCGGTACCTACGAGTATCATTCGACAGGCCTTTACATCTCGCACACTGCTGACTGCTAAGTACCTATCTCTACGGGTACCTCTACCTGCTAAGTACCTGTAGATGACACGTGGGTACTTATTCCAAAAATAGAGATTTACCGTCATTGCGAGCGAGTACCTTAGCTCGCAGTCGTACAGCGAGAGCTTGGACTTATCCCATCAATACGTACGCACTATACGCACGTACCACGTAATTTGTAAGCGCGCATCTAGGAAATTATTTCGATAATTAGGAGCGGATATTGTTTAGGGCGACGCGACGCGACGTGTACGGTGCATAGGCCGATGGGCCGATGAGCCGATGGGCGTGAGAAAAGGAAAAGGGAAGGCATGCATACTCGTACTCGGTGTTACCTATCCATTGTCTGCGGTAAAACGAATTTGTTCGAGTTTTTTCTTTCATTTTGACATTGGTAAACCAATAGGTACCTATTCGTTAAGAAATAATAGTTGCGACTTGAAAATTTAAGTCATTTTGTTTTTTATTCGCGACAATTTTACAGAGGATTATTAATTTTTCCCCACGGACAAAGCTCGTATACCAACGAGATGGAAAAGTCCACAGAGCGGTCCTACCCGTACCCGTACCAAATTTATTCCAATTCCAACATTAAGCTACCTACAAGTACGAGTATACGCATTAAGCAGTATCTTATCTACTCCAACTCGAGTCGAATGTATATCGTACACTTAGGTAGCGTGTGCGACAATGACTCGCGAACGTGCTTCGTCAATAGCATTTTTCATGGGCAAAGTCGCGCCAACGACCCCCGGCGCGGCGCGGTACCCAGCCCAAACGAGCTCGACTATCGTTGATAGGTATCCACGCGACATTGACTTTTACATAGGTAGGTACGAATAGGTACGTTACACGTAGGTCCGACTTTTTAGGTTACGCGTATACTTGTATTCGTGTAATCGCGTACCTACACTCCTACAGACAAAAATTCATCTGTTGTACTCGTAGAGATCGCATGTACCTACGACGTGACGACAGGTGTCTGTACCCGGGTGTCGGGTGTTGAAAGTTGAAACATTTATAAATTGGAATCGGAGTGATTTGTTTGATTTTCTCATCTCAAGACTCGGACATAGAGCCCCAGGATGTTGAACGTGAATAGCCGAGTGGCTGTCCCATCTTTGATAGGCAAACTGGGCATACGTGTACTTGCCATCTTTTCGCAGCTGCTACAAGGAAGAAGACAGAAAACAGAAATTAGAAGTTGAGAGTTTAGTATAGAAGGTGAAGTACCGAAATAAGGATAATTCTCGTACTTAGCTATGTCTAGTAGGTAGTTAGTTTGCAGAAACGGACGCGGACGCGGGTGCAATTTCAAATTCAATGTCACTCGTGCGGCTGTGCTACGCTGCACTAGGTCCCGCACCGCACCGCACCGCACGTGACATACATGTACGAGTATGTATGTACTCGTATATGTACTTATACGCGTAGGTACGTGTAAGTATTACGTTTTCCGTTCACCGTCCGTCCGATAATGCGAGTCTCCGATTGTCAGCACGTTCGCGTACATTGGTACTGCTTAGTGCGTACGTCCTACCCGTACACGTATCGTCGAATTTTATTCACGCACGCGCCTAATCGTACGCAGACAGCTACTGGTTAGACGTGACGCGGCGGTGACGCGCTCATCGCTGAAATTTTTTTTTTTTCTTAGAAAAAAAACACTCCCAAGTCACGAAAAACGTAAACCGTCGCAAAAGCGCCGGCAACAGGTTGCAAAAAAAAGGCTGAAAAAATGACGACGATGCCGGCGCCGTACCTAGTTATCTAGGCTACATACGGTATACCGATGTTCGATGTAGATTTTATTTTAGTTTTGCGTTTCTTCCTCGTTCGTATGGCGCACGGCGGGCAAACGCGGCGGTTACGTCCTCGTTGCGGCAGTTGAACGACACTAAACGGCGCGACGCCTAGTCTACGTACTACGTACTATTTGGCAGGTATAGGTAGTTACTCGCACTTACTTGCTTATTTGCTCGCTCGCTCGCTCGCTTACTTACTTACTTACGTCGTTAGAGTGAAAGTGTTTTTTAGAAGAACCATCATGCCGGTTAATTTTGCGATTCGCACTCCATTTAATTTAGCGCCGTCGTCGCCGTTCGGCCGCCCCGCGCTGCACCGCACCACGTCGCGCCGCCGCTGCCTACCTCTCTATCCAAATGTACTACCAAACTACCCAACTACCTATTTACGAGTACAGCCACCTGCGTACGGTAAGTAAACAATTCGAGTCAGCGAGCGAGCAACGTGTTTAAGTAAACTTAGTAGACAACAGACTGCAGCGCAGTTGGCCAGTTGCAGGGGACAGACGATGCATCGGTGAAGATGGACAATCGACATCGATATCCTCTCCTCCGAAGATGTACTCCTTAGTCCTTAGGGCGTTGATTACCGATGTTGGTGCGACTATAGGTAAAGGTATCCGACAGAACCTAGGGCAATACTCGCACGTACAGCAACAGTCGAATAAGAGGTAGACAACCAGACACCGCAGACGGCCGCCATCGCCATCACCACTGCCACTGCCACTGCCACCGCCACAGTCAACGTCAGCGTCGCGACGTGCTCGTTGCAAGTTGAATTATGCGTGCCGGTTTTTCGTACGTCTCGCTCGTACTCGGCTCGCCGACTTGCCGTCGCATCTCGCTATATGTACTCGTACCTCTCGTACCGATCTACTCGTATCTATACTTTGAAGTGTTGGTGATACGCGTCGCGTCTCGCGTCTATCGCGTGTAAATACCGTCGCTAGCGCCAGCGGCAGCGCGATTCGCGAGTTTTGCGAGTTTCAGCGTTACATGTTGTCGTGCCCGTGCCCGTGCCCGTGCCCGCATCATCCGCGATTAGTGACGCGGCGCGACGCCGCGTCCCACCGCACCGCGTTCGCCGCCCGCCCAATCTTGCGTAATCGTAATTAATCCGATGTTGGCGACGGAATCGACGTCGGTATCCACATTCGCAGTTGAACCGAAATGTATCATGCGCATCGCGTTTCAACCGTAGTCGCAGTCGTTTTCGTCGTTTTTCATGTAATAACACGCGTATCGGTGGCGGCGGCGGCGGCGTCCGCTTCAGCATCAGCTTCAGCATCGGCGGCGGCTGCGCATTTTACTCATAAAGGTGAGTACCCTATCCGAGTAACCGGCTAACTAGTTACATTATCCTCAAACTACGAGTATGTACATAGATAACTAGATACCATCACTCACTCTATTCGTACTCGCACATGTATACGCATTGCACCTACTTACCTACCACCTATCTATCTACAACTCGAGTAGGTAGATATATGCGCGCGTATTTGCGCGTATCTGTGCCCATCTTCACCTATCGTTATCCCGGGCACTGCCACTGGACGAATGGATGATACTCGTAGGTAGCTAGTTTAGGTACTATCTAGTTGCGCACGAAAGGAAACAAGGTGCTACAAAGGTATTACACGATACACCTATATCTATACCAGTACTTCAACATACGAGCACCTATGTACCTACTGCAGCGTACACATATATACTCGTATACTACATACGGTAGGTACATACTCGATATCTGCTACTTCGAGCAGGTACCTGTTTACTATACCTAGCTGCTGTTTAGTGTTTAAACTTGAATAGGCGAATTTTCGCGCACCTTTTTACCAATTCGAGGTTGAAATCAAAATTTCATCATCGAATCGGTAAAAAACTGCCGATGTCGTTTTGGTAAGTCAGTTTCATTTATCAATATCATATCGGCGATTTTGTCATAATTCCCGATTATTATTAATCGTGAATTTTCACCGATCCAACGCGCGTAAAAGTAGGTATTACGTAGGTACGTGTATGTGTGTGTTGCATCGTTGCTTTACCCGGCCATTCGATCGGTAGCCGGGTACTCGTACGACAAAAATGATCGATTCGATTTCGATGCGTAAAAGTAGTCGATTGTACGAGTAGTTTTTCACTGATCTGGCATCTACGAGTACCTACCACGATACCACCTAAGTCTATTTCGTCTTCGTCCCCAAAACTGCCGAAAACAATAACATTATTGGCGAATGAAATTCGCTAATTCGGGATTACAGATTAGGTAGGTAGGTACCTACATGTAATATACTCGTACCACCAGCATGCGACATTTAATAACCGACGATTCTATTCGGGTACGAATAAGTATGTAAGTAATCGAATTGATTCGTATACGCGCGTGGCATGTTTGTTTGTTTTGATTATCCGTTATAAAGTACGAGTACATACACGTACATCGTACAATTTGCAGCAATGCGCTTTCCCCTCATAAACGTGTAATTTCTGGCTAAAATAATGGCGCTACGAAAAAAAAAAATGATAAGAACCGAAGTCGCGAGCGTGGAATTTTCTTTCTCCCGAAAGCTATTAGTTTTTTTTTTGGAGGGGGGGGGGGAGGCTTGATTTTCGAGATTCAACTAATACCTCCTAGAGGAAAAAGAAATTTTTACGCTATACGACTTCGGTTCTTGGCATTTTTTTCGTAAGAGTAGGGCCCGTAGTTTGACCCAAAACTGCATTCGAAACGGGATTCAGTCGAGAGAAGCTGACTTACGCGCCTCCCTGTAGTCTGTATATACGTACGAACTCGGCACCTAGCACCTAATTATACCTATGGGTAGGTACTAGGTACGTACAACTAATTTAGGTATATGCACCGCCCGTGTGCGTTGCGTGGGCGTGTGTCGCGTCGTTAGCGTCGAGTACAGCCTGCGGGTACCAGGTAATGATTGCGTCGCGTCTTTGCTTATGCTTAAGTTTACCAAAGTCGAGCAAAATTACGCGTCATCGCGTGCGATTTTTGGACAATGGTGTTATTGCCCGCTCCCCGCCGCCGTCCCGTAATACACGCGACCAAAACTGGATGGTCGTCAAAGTGTACGACGCGACGCAACGCGACGCGACGTGGCCCGCTGGCCGATGTACGAAATTACTTTTCCATTCCAATTCCTCCCCGAACCCATCGACTGTCTGATTGGGTCCTTGACGAGATTGTCCGAGTTCTGAGTTCATCTCGCTAGTCGTTCGCAGCTACTGTATTTTTGTTTTTGGACAGGCGTTTTTGGTGGTAAGGGACACACGCACACGCCACTTCGCGCCGCGCCGCAGACCGCACAGAGACGCATTTTACGATAATGTTATCCTTGTAAGAAACCAATGACGGCGACGAATGACGATTAATTCTGCACATACGAATTACGAGATAGGTACGAGTAATACGCGACCGTTAATTAGTAACACGTACGAGCGTGGTCGCGTCAAAACTGGTTTTATTCGGCCGGCAATTTTACCTTAACCTTTTGTCAACGTGATTTTTATATGTAGCCTGTTCGGCGCGGCGCCGGCGCCACGCTGCATTTGCCATACCCCGTACGGCCGGGCTGCGACATCGCGACATGGCACCTACAAAATGTGTAGACTTCGGTAAGTGCTGTAAAATACCCGCGATGGTACTTACGATGTGATTTTTTTCATTTCACATTTATCGCAGATCGCACGCCCTTACAACGAAATGGGTCTACTCGTAGGTAGATTTTTTCAACTCGCGATGCAGGTGTTGAAGAATTGAGAAGGGAGGCTTTGCCGTGTCCATTTCGTATTATTCGGTAAATTGGAAAAGGGTGAGAGGATAGCTTTTGTTGCAAAAAACAAATCAAACGAAGAGCGAAGAAAAATTGCCCGACATATATCGTACAATTATTTATCGAATAGATAAGCGAGCACCTAGAAAAAAGAGTAAGTAATATGTTAACAGCTCGCATCGTACACTACCTACGTGGTACGTATGTACTAACGCAGGTACCTAGTACCTACCTGCTTACTCGCGTATAGGAAGAGGATTACATAGGCTACCACGCATACACCCACCCACACTTCCTCATCGTTCGTATAATAGTATAATAGACTATCGTATAGATACGTAGGTACGCGAATAGGTATATCGCGTAATGTACTCGTCTCGTGCTGCTAGCGAGAAGCGGGTAGCGAGATCTATTTACTCGCATCCGTCAATACGTATTACTCGCTATAACTCGAGTCTCTACGTACCTACCTATACCTACGCGGTAGTTGTACTCGTACATACGTCGCGACTTTCTTACATTCGCACCACTCGCCACCATTTTTAGAAGCTAGCGGTTGCTTTTTCATCGTATCGGCAAGTCGAGCCGAGTTGAACCGAGGTGTGTCACCGTCACCGTCATCGTTTCAGAGTCCGAAAATATGGCTCGGCGACGTAAATGCGCAAATGTATCGTAGGTAAAGTACCCAGTACCCACCCCAATAAAACTAGTCGGACCAACCGACGCGACCGCAGAATCTCGAGATCGCGGCGATAGCGTTAAGCTTGGCTCGTAATTCTCTTAACGGCGATTAAAAGTACCTGTCGAAAGTTGGAAATGTGATTACGATGACCGTCGCGCCCATTCGTCCGAATTACACTTGAGGGAGATGTTAGCGAGTCGAGTCGAGTCGAGTAGAAGTAAAAGTAGCAATAATGTAATACCAAGTACGCGAGTAAGATGTTTAACCGCAGCGCAGTTTCGAGTCCGACCGCGTCTACCTATACCTAATACTCGACAGTCAACACCTAGCTAGACACCGCTCGCACTCCCGCTCACGCACCCCCCAGCATGGCTCAGCACCGTTTATTTTGTAACGACCAAAAACCCAAATCATTTTCTACTCCGCTCCGTCGTCGTACCCAGACCTTCACCTAGCTACGTAGGTAGGTAGGTAGGTAGGTAGCTACGAGCTGCGATTTGCTAGCCACGAGTCGACCAATAAACCAATAAATGGTCGAGTATTAAGTATCAACTAAGTACCGAGGCAAGTTGGTAGAAAAGTAGTAAACGACGAAGCGAGCAAACGAAATATCAATGTGCCATACATTATTATATGCCTTTCTCGCATCGGTTTACGTAGGTACCTAGATATGCTACGTATGGTAGAACACATTATACTGGCAAATTTTCGGAAGACAGATACGCCGACTGTTGAAAGCGTGCGATATTTGAAAATTTGTCGCCCATTTTCTGCCAATAAAAATAAGAATCGAGTAGAAAAAATTGAAAACGTTCCTTCTACTTTTTCTTCGATAGACTATAGCTTAGGTCGTCGACTAACGCAGCCACGTTTTTATCGTTGTTAGATACCCAGGTAGGTAGGTAGCTAGCTAGAAAGTACGAGATACCTATACATAGTAAACTCAATCGTCGTTATCGTCGTCCAATAATTTTGTGCAAATTCGAGGGTGGTTGGGTGAGCTGCGAATGCGTTCGTTTGGTAATTCGCCGATTCCGTTGTAATATAATTATAATCTTTCGCCCTACTACGGCGAGGTGACGACGACGTTGACGTCGACGAAGAAGGCGGCGGCGGTGGACAGCCCACGTTGCGTCTTGCTCTTGTTCGAAACGAAGCTGGGTAGTAGGTACCTACGTTTATTCGCTTTTTGCGCTAAACTCGTTTCGTAGCGACAAAATTAACGTCGCCGTTAATTTTGGCTTTTTGCTAACCCCGGCCCTGATTTCCGTTTTAATCGTATCAAACGCGAATACTTTATTCAATTTCTCAAAAAAAAAAAAAACAACAAAAAACTAGCTGAACGAAAACGTTTGCCTCCAGTCAACCGATGTATGTAGGTATGTATGTACATGTATGTGTGTACGAATATGTACAAATATGAAGATTGCTAGTTGCTATACTACCTATAGCCTAGGTATATCTACGTACACTTGCAGAGCACTTGTATACTGAGTCTAGGTAAGCGCAAGTACGTACGTCTTTACGTACGTAGCTACCTACCTACCTAATACCTATCACCTAGCTACCCACGCAACTGCGATTGTTAGTTACGTCGCGTCGGATCGCTTAATTGTCAACGAAAATTTCATTTTAGGTAAGTAAATTGAAAATATTATTTGTACCGACACGACGCGACGTCTCATCTCACGTCACGCTCGCATCGTGTCTTAGGTAAGAGACGTAATTTTGTGCTGCTGTTGCTGTATAGGTAATTAGGTAATAGGTAAGGTACCTATAAGACGTAATAGTACGTCGACTGTAGTGTAGCATAGATAAACGCTACGTAGTACGTAGTACGCGTACAGTAGGTACATAGGACATAGTCGATCACCGCAGTAGCTACTAGCAACCTCTTCGGAAAGAGGCGAATCTCTGCTCGGCGTTTATACTCGTATCGTACACCTTTACGTTCAACTTATGCGACCAGCTACCTACCACCTAGTATCTGCTACCTACACAGTACATACACCGCACCATACGAAAACCTATAGTCAGTAAGTGCGAATATAGGTAGGTACCTACGCGTATTAACAGGCGTGCGGCACGGTGGCACGGCGTGATAATTAACGGGCAATCGAGAATACGCTGTCTGAAATTCATTTACGAGTAGACTTAGACTCGGAGGTACGCAGGTACATACTCGTAGCCACAGCCCATAGGTAAACAAAAAGGCGAGAAAAATCATTGTTCCACCGCACGACCTAGATATTTCGCAATCGGATTCGGATCAGACCTTGCAGTTAGAATTGCATGTACGGTACGAGTTGTGTATGGTCGACGATCGATGGTCGATGGTCGATGGTCGATGGTCGATGATCGATGGTCATTGCTCGTTGGTTGTTGGTCGTTGGTCGCTTAATTTGTCGCCGAATTACAACGTGTACTTATCACATCAATAAATTATCATTTTAGAGCGTTCTTTTCTCTCTCCTTGTTTACTTTACAACCTACTTATCGGCTATACGCTACCTGGTTGTAGCTGTAGCAAATACGCGACGGTACCATTACCTCTAGATACTTTGTAACATGCCTCAGCATTTGTTACGTTTAGCGATCTTTCACGGTCATCCGATCGAGTTAAATTAATTTAAATCGTCTGTGAAATTTTAATTTGTCAAGTACCGTACGCGTGTACCGCTTGTAACTGTTGCCTGTAGCTAGACTACGACTACGACCGACTACAGCTAGTCTGCTGTAGCCAGTAGTACACTTACAGACAGTTACCTACTACAACTACAACCTACAACCTGCAACAATCGGTTCGACAAACTAGTCGCTCTACCGAGCCGCCAACGCCATAAATGCATCGCATCGTAAGCAAACGTACTTACACTTACGTATCCGTTTGTTCATTCGACCGTAGTAACTACGAGTAGTAAACAAACAGAATAAGTACGCTAGAAACACTCGCATAGACTATGTATCTGTATTTAATACGAGTATCTTTCTACCTAAATTTGGATAAGGATGTAAGCTTTAAAAATTTTCTCATAGTTATAGCCTCCTGCGCACACTACCGGGGGGGGGGGGCTACCTACCTACCTACCTACCTACGTACGTACGAGCTACGAATAAGGCCTTTTATAAGTTCGCTCTCGCCTTATGTATAAATGTTACTTGGGCTGACGAAGCAGGCCAACAGAGGTGTACATATACTCTTGTATTACGCGTATTATATGCCACGCAGTCGAGGTACCTCTACCTAGTACCTACCTAAGTATACATATAGGTATGTGCTATGTACGTACGTAAACGCGGACGTATGTATCTACCTATATTATAGTATAGATAGATACCTAAACGATTAGGTGGGTAAGGTACCAAGTTCCTCTTTTACGCGTACCTACTTATCTACGAGAATTTTTTCAAACTTTCAACTAGGAGCTAGGAGACGGTTACGTAATACAAGGTACATACATACGGTAACATATAGATATAGTACTCGTAGTTGTAGACATACCTCTGGGTCGTAAGTTTTTGATAAGAAACGTACCTAGCTACGTATACATATGTACCTAGGTATTTTTAAGTGTCTATCTAGCGTATATATCTGCAGTCTAATTATGTGCCTGTATGTGTCGCAGCGCCGCGCCGCTGTGTAGGCGTATATTCAAGCTGGCCGCTGAGTAGGTAGGTAGTGGTACTTATATTTTACCTACTTACGAGTAGGTAGGTAGTACACGGTGTACACAACCGCGATCAAATATTACGGTACCTATATAGTGTCACTCCGACTCCGTAAGTCATATAGCGTCATGCCTATGTGTACGCAGATCTATAACCTACCTACGTGTATGTAATGTGGTACGTATACTTTAAATTAGACGAAATCTCGAGATAATCGTCTCTTCGCGTCATTCGTATACTGTCGTCGTATCGACGATCAATTGCGGCGCGGCGGCCTCCCGTCGTGTAAAGTCACGATCACACCGTAAAACAAAAGCTCGATTTCTGATCGTTTATCGTCGACGTATTCGTTAATTAGCGTACGCGTCGTGACGCGACCTGCACGTCACTCGCCTACGACTGCGAGTAGGTAAGTTGTAAAGTTGTACTCACTCTCACATTCTTTCGCAGTTGTAGGTAAGCGGTACCTACGTATGTACCACCAATATGTATGATATCAGCTTACGCAGCGCAATTTACCTATTTCAAGTCGTATATTCGCGCAGACGATGATTTATAGATTGTATCTAATTTGTAAGACTAAATACCTACCTATTATACTATCACCACCGTCCACCTGGCACTCTGTTCACCCATTATTTACTTTTTCATTTGACAATTCGTTTCAGATTTCGGATATACGATGAAAAATCGAAGCGAATTCGCGATACCCCTCGACATTTACGTCAGTTATAGTCACAATCCTTTAGGAGAATCGTATAAAATTATTCAAAATGAAAAGTCAACCGGCGATCGCAATCAAAATAGGTTCGTATATATATATTATGTACCTACCTATGTATGGGTAGGTGTAGGTAAACTGTAAAGTAATATAGCGTATAGCGTTCGTATACAAATCATTATTATTCATCTACACTTTGTTTGTGTGCAGATCTAAACGAGGTATACTTGAATTGTACAATATGGTCGTTTGTGCCACAGGATGCAATCCGTTGATTTACAAGGGATACGGTTGCTATTGCGGATTTTTGGGATCCGGTTACCCCGTAGATCCTATTGATAGGTAGGCAGGTAATTATGGCTTCCCTAGCTTATACGCAGATAGGTACCTAACTACTTGCTGCGAGTACGCGAGAACAATATTTGAACCGCGTCCGCCAATTACTCGGCAAATAATTCGTTCAAAAAAATTTGAGAAAAATGACCGCACGTAGGAAATGTACCGAATATCACATCGATATCGATCGAACGATGCTTAAATTTGTGTTTTCGATGTATATTTAAAACTGGGTTGGCGGTTTCGATCTCTTCGAGACTAAAATGTTGAAAAAATGGTAAATTTTTAGCTTTTGGATATATTTTCTTCGTGCTAAAATTTTCGATTTTACTTCCCCATTGGCTGTCCAGTTGTCCACTGTACTGATCTGCCCCCCCCCTCCTTTCTATCACCATCGCCAACGCTTCATAAACTTTTTCAATGCTTCGGGGTTACGGAAACATATACACTCGTACCTATAGGTATTACCTTGTAATAGGTATTAGATATATTAGATAATTATCTGGTTTTCTCTCTATTTTTCCAGCTGTTGTAAAAGACACGATTGGTGTTATAATACCGCCAATTGTCCGATGTTTTTGGAATATTTTACACCGTACACATGGACGTGTTACGGTCGACAGCCTATTTGCAGTATGTTCACTTTCTATTACTTAACCTACTTAATATTTACTCATCTGATACCTACCTATCTACCTACCTACCTACCGAATACAGTACCTATACCTACAAAATAATCTTAGAGCGTTTCCAATGACTCGGCTACATCGTATCACTTTTTGGGTTTTTTGATCTGTACAGCGCAAAGTTCATATTTTTTCGAGCTTTTTTTTCAAAATATAGAGCAAACCTTTGCGCACCCGTGAGAGGTATTCGAGTTCGCGCAAAAATTTCAAAAAGGTAATTTTGGAAATCGTACGATAATTAAGTCTTACGGTTCGAAGCTTTTCGTATTACTATATGGGGTTGCCATTGGACTGTCGTCGTCCTAATTCCAAACTGAACATTTTTTTGACGTTTTAGAAAATTTTGGAGTTAGAGCAGATTGGAATTAGGGCGACCCTGTGTCGGATGTATAAATGTTTACTATTTTTGAAATTTATCACACATCTGGTAAAAACTTGATAATTTCGTACTTTTTGAAATAAAATTATTTAAAATGGCTGTTCCACAGTATGAAAACAAAATTACGACCCCCATCACGAGGTTTTTACGAAAACATAATTTTAAAAATAAAAAGTATTAGATCATATTTTCAATTTTTCTTCAAATGCTGACAACTTGGGAATCACCGGAGAAAATCTGACCATTTTTTTTTTAAATTGTCATTAATTCGCATCTAGTTTCCTATTTCAATTGCCAAAAGCGTCACCTCCCGTTAGATATTACTATATCGACTATCGAGAGTGGTACGATTTAGGTGCTGGTACGATTATGGCAACCTTATCCTACATCATTAAGCGTACACACTCGCAGACCCTAATTTATTCGTGACTGACCATTTTTCGACCGATTCTTAGAAGCGTTACCATTGTCATTGGGTATTGTTATTTGTTAGCCACCCTCTCGAAATGATATTCTCTTACGAAAAGAGCGGAGTATATTCGGTTGAAAAGTAGAAGCGTGGCTTCCTGACTGTTCTCCGAATAGGTATACCTACCTACATCCAAATGTGATCCGAGATGATCGCTTTTTACGTAATTTTTACACGATTTTCATTTCAACTTGACAAGTTTTCTCATACGTAGGTACTAGGTAGGTAGCTAGGTACTTAGCTACGTACCAACATATATAAATTTTTGATACGGCGAGCAACGTATGTAAGTCCAAGTACTTAGGTATTACCTACTCGTACAAATACATGCCAACTTATTACCTAATTATGATTTTTCTGCCGTTTGTATCGTAGTCGCGGGTTGGTCCTGTAGTTATCGTCTATGCGAATGCGATAGGCAACTAGCCGAATGTCTAAGTCAGTATGGGTGCCCTCGAAGAAAAGCCGTTTGCACCACGTCTCCTTGGAGATTATTCCAAAATTTAGCTACTTTCTGAATGTAAGTACGCCTATTTATCTACCTATTTAAAGTTTGTACCTACGAATATAGAGTTGGTTAGGTATTCAGCTGGTTCCAAGCTGCGTATTTATTGTACTCTTCCGCACTCTGCATTCTCACCTTACCACGCGCGCGATATGTTGCAGGAAAGACGCGTGCGGCCAAATTCTAGTCATTTACCTAAATTCTTGATTATTTATAAGTACCTACGTTTATGTAAGTAAGTCTAAGTACCTAACTTATTTTTCTATTCGCCACATTCTTTCATACGACTGGAGGAATCGAGTCGAATTTTTTAGTTACCCACCCACCTATCTTTACAATACTTACTTATGTTACGTAATTATCAACTTAAATATGTACCTATTTACTTAAAATCGGATTTATACGTAGCTTCACTTACAATGTTTAGGCCCTTTCGGGTAGAAAATATGCGTGTAATTTGCGTAGACTATAACGTAATCTTTATATCTACCTACCTTACTCGATTACGTATTCGGTATTCGAAAACTTGACGAAAATAATGTATTTGTACCTACTACCTACCTATTTCGGAAACATAAACCGACTTTTTGTTCGTTCATTTTTACCACGCACTAATTTACTCGATGCTCGTAGTACTTAATTACCTAATTCGTATAATTCCCATTATTTGTTCTTTCTTTCTTCTTCCGAACATTCGTACACGTATCTGTAAACTACATATTTATATTTATTTTTTATCTACCTGTACCTTACCTAACTACCTACATATATTCTTTTTTCCCCTCACATTTCACGCGTACCTACATACATACCTATTTAGACATCTAAGATATAAGGTATAGGTAAGTACAGTTTCTACCTCTTTACTGTCTAGACAAACCATACTTGTACCTACCTTTAAGCGTAATATACACGATACGTATACTTACGTAGGTACTAAGTATTTATTTATTTGTTTGTTTGTTTGTTTGTTTCGTTCGAATACATACCTACATATTATTACTATTACCTACTCGTATACCTGCCTAATTCAACCCTTTACGGATGATAATTGATACCGAGTATTGATAAGTTTGAGACTGAAATAGACAAATCAAATGCTGTATTTGGCCTCTGACAATCCCTACAGGCTATTGGCCTACGTGTCTTACCTACGTTATTCGTAAGGGTGCGAAAAATGTATGTAGATGTATGTACATATGCGATTATGCAGGTATCTGCAACGAGTATCATTCTATAAAAATAGTTACGATAAGAAAAGGCTCAACTCGGTGCGTCATGACGTACCACTTCAAAAATGCGAAAGGTATGTAGCAGTTGGTACAAATGGTCAACATATGAGTCATCTGTGATTTACGTGTCGTATCGTCGTATGGCCGATGCTTCTCGAACAAAAGCCCTTTGAATGGCATTCTACGTCGAACATATCCCCCTCCCCTTAGTATTTAATGCTATTAGAAATTCAAAGTGAGCCGCAATTGTACGAGTACCTACGTCGGTACGTACGTAGGCAAGTATCAGTGGCGGATTTAGTACCTCGGAATATCCCGCTCCATCACAACTCACCAAAAACTCCCTTCCCTTTTTTAAAATCCATCTTGAATTTTTGAAAGTTGTTTAGATTCTATAGAGTGATTTTGTTCTACTTTTCAGCTCTGAATTTCTCAAAAAGTAATCCTACTAGAGAAAAACTACTCGCTATCTTGCGAAAAAGAAATTTCATGCTTTACAATTTTGTCCCTATTCAATTTTTTCAGAGTTATTTTCCGTGGCTTAACCAGGTAGTCATTCAGTGGCGTCGCCACAGGGTGGGCCAGGTGGGCCCGGGCCCACGTGTGGGCCCACCTGCATGAACTCAGCTCTCAAAAGTAAACATTTTAAAATCAAAACTAGCCAAGCAATTTTGAAATTTCATACCCTATTATCTACTTTGGTATGAGTGCAAATGATCAATTAAAAATTGAGCTCGGAATAACCAAAAATTCGTAGAATTTGTCAAAAAAATCAAAATTTCAACAACTTGTAGTGTATTATTATAAATTCTGAATTTTTGTAAAAAAGTGCCTAATTACCTGTTAATAGTAGATTACGTAACAGGCGCGGAAAGTATGCGATTACCGAGAGCGAAGT
>FIZU01024864.1:0-14499 GCA_900064475.1 Pseudococcus longispinus
CCAATCGATTCATATTAACCCGCCTCTCAACGACCATTTTGAAAATTGAACATAATTAGCGCGAGCTCTGGATTTGCCACGCGTCGTAGTGGAGTAATGCTGAGCTCGGGCTCGTTGTGTTTAATTTTCAAAATGGTCGTTGAGGGGAGGGTTAATATGAATCGATCGGGGTAAAAATTTTTTTTCCTCATTCTGTCATAGAGTAACATCAAACTAGGGGGTTGCATCCCGAAAAAAATTCAAAAATTTTTACCCCTCAAGTATAAAACGAGTAGTTTTTTTTCAGTTTTGAATTTTTTGAAGAATGTTCCCGTCGTTTTTGGGCCTCGAATAAAGTATATGTTATACCTAAGGGTATTACAAAATTTTGAAAAAAAATCAGTCATATCCCCCCCACTTCCGAATTTTTTGATTTTTTTTTTAAATTCCAAAATGCAAAAAAGTTGAGAAATTTTTAAAAAAAAATTTTGAAAAAAATTCCACAAGTGTACCCACATAGTGCCCACAGTCTGTGAAAATTTCAGAATTTCTCACCAAAAATGATGCCTTTTTCAGTTTTTTTTTTGGAAAAATTTTCACTTCCTGTTGGAAAAATTATATATCAATCGGAAATTCCTGATTTTTCAGACCCCCTCTCTTTCTTCCTCTATAAAAATACCAACTTCCGTTTTTTTCTGATTCAAAAAATTCCTCTTGAATGATTTTTTGCTCTACTAAAAAACAATTTTTGAATAAAAATAATTTAAGGAAATGAATGGTGCATTGAAAGTTGAATCAATTTTATTACGATGCATTTTTGAACCACGTCAACATTGAGAGAGCTGAGTTATATTCAAAATGAAGCAAACTTGTGAAAATTCTGACTTTTGAATGTTTCTTTTATTAAATTTATTCAGCCCCTTCAATTTTGATGTTAGGCAAAAAATAATCATATCAATTTTTTTCTTCTTTCGAATTATCATTTTTTTCCACTATTAAATTATAGAGGGGTTTTCTTCTTCAATCTTCAATCTGAAGATGAGCAAAAAATATAACAAACAATATTGGATCAGTTTTCCCAAGGGAGTTGAACCGTAACCCGAACCGGAACCGAAACGATTCAAAAACCGTTGCTAAAACTTGACCTTGAACTGAAATCGATTTCAATTCAACTTCTTGATTAACCCTTTCAAAAAAAAATTACGAACCGAATGTATTTTTAAAATTATGGGACCGAGTACAAGCCGAAAAAAAACAATTTCGATGATTTTTTGCTTATCTTCTATTTTGAAGGGGCTACGAATACACATTAAAACCAAATTGAAAAAAATTATTCATGTGAGTGAATTGTACTCCGAAAGTTTGAAAAATTGATATGACGATTTTTGGTTCAACTTCAAAGTTGAAGTGGTTTCGAATTCACTTTAAAGCAAAAAAATTAGCAATGAAAATAAAGTACTTCGAAAATTGAAAAAAAATGATTTTTACCTAACGACAAAATTGAAGGGGTTACGAACTAAAAAAAATTTTAATAATAATTTTTGTCCTAGAATCAAAATTAAAATGACTAAATAACATTTTAAATGAGCAAACCTTAAAAAGTCGCCATTTTTACGAGTTCTTTTACATTGAATGTTACGTATCCCCTTCAATTTTGATATTATGCAAATATCATGAAATATATTCAATTCTCAATGAACCAATCATTTGCACGATTAATTATTACTATCGATTTTTCTCTAATTCGCGTTATTTTCTCTTTGCAGACAATTCTTGGAAGATGAAAACGAAACTTTGAATGTGCATAATGGTGTCGCTAGTCTTGGCGGAGAAGAAACGCCAGTCAAGAGAAAAATATCCAGCGAATTTTCTCCCTCATCCGTAACTATGCAGCTAGACTCGTGGGGAGCTAATTTGAAAGAATTATTTAGCGACGGTAGCAGAAAAGGGAGCACGTCGAATTTGCAACCGTTGGGTTAGTGTTCAAGATAATACAATTAAATCCACTTGAGACAATTTTAACACCGAGCCTTTTCCCATTTCAGGAGAGAACTCGCCGACATCGTCGCAGCAATCGTTGGCATTATTGAACGAACGACTGTACCCGAAAGTTATCCGCGATAGTCGTATCCCGGTTGCTATCGAGCTTATCATGACCACGTGCTCAAAATGCCACCAATGTGCTTCACTTATCTACGATGAAGAAATTATGGCTGGATGGTTACCAGAAGACTCTAATCTTAATACTAAGTACGTCCAGAGCGATTGAAAAAACACCATTGTTTGATTCCATTACGAATTCATTTCCAAACCGATTTTTTTTTTTGACAGGTGTCCGTTCTGTGATAAAGCAACCGTACCATTTTTATATGTATCTGTTCTCGACTACCGTAGTAGCTCGGAAATCTCTTCTCGGTTTACGAGTCAAGAAAGCGTATCGTCATCTCTAGAAAGAGTCCGCAGGAAAAGCTCGTTCAATAAATTGAACGCATCGGGGAATTCAATCGGCGGCAGTCGCGCGTCCGTCGATATGTCTGCCGTCGAAGATGATATCAAATCAAAAAACGTACATACGCTGGAACCTATCATCGTACCGTATTTAAATCCGCTAGTTTTACGTAAAGAACTCGAGTCCATATTGAATACCGAAGGAGACGCGTCCCTTACACGATCTTCGTTCGTCGACGAACATCCCATCATTTATTGGAACATGGTAATTTGATCAGAGTCGAAAAAGCGATTCGAAATTATGTGGATTTTTTCATACTCGATTTTTTTTTTTGCTTTTGTGCAGGTTTTGGTATTTGAACGGATCGCTGCGTCGTCGCACGTTACCGGATTATGTTTACATGCGAATTCGGTCATCGGTACTCGAGATGTGACCGCGTTTCATCCTTCGTGGACAGAATGTGATCATAGAAATGTTCTCGTACGAACTTTATGGGATAATCCTATTTTATACGAAGAGGTAAGCGTAGTGAAATCTATAGACAAATCATGGTTTAATCGATGTTGGGTTTCCGGCTCATCTTCTCATTCTATTACTCCTCCCCCCCCCCGGGTTACTCTCAAACCTCAATTTCTTTTTGTCCCAATTTTTGGTTTTCGTGACATCATCATGGCCAACGTCACAAATTTCTTGAACAATAATGAAAACAAAAAGTCTAATATGTTATGAAATAATGCGCCGATCTTGAATCCGAGTGCATACTTATGATCAGTGACCTCGAATCTATCTTTCACCAAAAATTTAGCCTCCTAGGTGTATATTTTTTGATTTTTTTTGTCATTTTTGGGACATTTTGGATGATCAAAAAAAAATATGCACCTAGGAGGCTGAATTTTTGGTGGTAGATAGATTCAACGTCGTTGATCACGAATAAACAATTAATAAGATTGAAATTGGTGAAAATTTGCATCATAATTGGCTGTTTCGGCGCTAATTATTCATGTAATCGTGAAAACAATAGCGCCATTGGATTCCTCGTATCAAAAAACCCTGATTTTGACACTTTGTACGGTCATAGAGTAAAAAACAAATAAATCGGCGATTATTAATTTTTTTAAAAAATCGCAATTTCAAAGAAGAATCTGTTACGTCATGAAAAACTTAGCTAATCACAGAGCGGTTGGATGCTCGGGATGCTCCAAAGTGGTGGATTTTGATATTTTGATACATTTTTTACCCTATTTTCGGCTATATTTTTTTCGGGTTATTATCGTGGCACCAGTGTTTCAGCACGCCTAAACCACGACAATGAGCCGAAAAATAAGTGTTTCGGCTCATTCGTTTTCAGACCATTGTCGTAGTCACATTGACCACGACAATGAACCGAAAAATAAGTATTTCGGCTCATTGTCGTAGTGTCGATGTTTTTAGCACGACAATGAGCCGAAAAATAAGTGTTTCGGCTCATTTGTTTTCGAATTAGTGTCGCAGTGTCGATGGTTCAGCGCGACAATGAGCCGAAAAATAAGTGTTTCGGCTCATTCGTTTTCGGACCATTGTCGTAGTCATATTGACCACGACAATGAGCCGAAAAATAAGTGTTTCGGCTCATTTGTTTTCGAATGGTTGTCGTAGTGTCGTTGTTTCAGCACGTCAAAACCACGACAATGAGCCGAAAAATATGTGTTTCGGATCATTGTCGTAGGCATGCAGCACGCTGACAATGAGACGAAAACCATGTGTTTCGGATCATTATCGCGGTACGACGATCACCCGAAAAAAATTTAGCCAAAAATAGGGGTAAAATCACCTATCAAAATCCACCATTTTGAAGCATCCAACCACTCTGTGATTGGCTAAGTTTTTCATGACATAGCAGATTCTTCTTTGAAATTGCGATTTTTTAAAAAAATTAATAATCGCCGATTTAATTGTTTTTCACTCTAAATGATCGTACAAAGTGTCAAAATCGAGGTTTTTTGATACGAGGAATTCATTGGCGCTATTGTTTTCACGATTAAATGAATAATTATTGCAGAAATAGCCATTTATGACGCAAATTTTCGCCAATTTCAAGCTTAGTAATTGGTAATCATAATTTTTAATTGGTTTTTCTCTCAAAATGATCGCACAAAGTATCTATAACATGGTTTTTTGACATGACAAATCCATTGGCGCTATTGTGCTCACGATTAAATCAGTATTTAACGAAGAAATTATCATTTACGACACAATTTTAATTTTTTTTTTTTGTCAAATTTTGCGACATTATTTTGGATGACACCAAAAAATACCTATGTACACCTAGGAGGTCGAAATTTTGGCTATAGATAGATTTGAGGTCGCTGATCACGAATATGCAATCGGATGTATGATTCGTTTAATATTTGACGAGATATTGCGTATTAATTAACACCAAATTATGGTGACAAAAAGTTCAATATCTAATGAAATAATGCACCGATCTTAAATCTGAGTGCATGTTCGTGATCAGCAACCTCGAGTTCATCTACTATCGAAAATGCAGTCTCCTAGGTGCATATTTTTTGGGGGTAAATTTTGTAAATTTATTTAGTTGACAAAAAAAATATGCACCTAGGAGACTGCATTTTTGGCGGTAAATGGATTCGAGGTCGCTGATCACGAATATGCACTCGGTTTTGAGATTTGTGCATTATTTGCTGAGATATTGCATGTTAATTAACACCGAATTATGATAGCAGAGAGTTCAATATCTCTTGAAATAATGCACCATGCATGATGCACCGATCTTCACATAAAACAGAAATTCATAGATTGTTCATCCAACTCGTATTTTAGGATGCTAATTAAATTAGCTAATAAAAAATTCGATTGAAAAAGCGAAAAAAAATAAAGAATAAAATACAAAGCAATGACAATAGTTACAGAAAGTAGAAAAAAATTTAAAATGACAAAAAAAGATAGGTAAGTGCCTAGTCTGGGGGAAAATTAACGAAAAATAATAATAATGACTAATTCCGAGCCCTGCTGATTTCCTATGGCCTTTTTAAAGGTCATCTAGATGGATCCAAGAAACTAAAATTTGTATTCCTTAACTTGATTAAATGCTCTGAATATCCTTTTTTGTGTTTCAAATTTATCAACTTATTTCTTTCATGTCTTTTGACTAAAAAAAAGATATTTTTCAAATTGGTTTTATAACGAACGAGGAATTTATTACATTTTCATTTTGAATGTTTCAGGTTGGCTACCCCATGTACGTATTATGGAATAAGAACGACAAAGAAAGCGACCTTTTGAACGCATTACTCACAGATAACACAACAATACCAAGAAGGTGAGCATGATTTTGAATCAGCACCATATACTTATACTTAAGATTGAAATTTACAATATTTTTCATAATCATCCTCGTTACTTTACAGTTTGATGGAACGTGTTATATCGAGTATTCAATACTGCGACTTGGCCGATCCTGTGCGACGTGTGGCTGCTGAAAGATTGAAACTCAAAAGCCACGGCATCAATCATAATTATTCGTTATACAGGGATATTTTATTCTTAGCCTTCGTCGCTCTGGGCCGAGAAAACATTGATCAAAGTACTTCATACGTTCTCGTCCAACAAACTTATTAAACAATCGCATATTCTATCTCAATTTCATTTTACAGGCGCTTTCGATAGAGAATATCACACAGCTTTGGAGAGTCTAACGCCGGCGGAACGTGACTCGAAGATGTATCTGCGTTGTGACAATCCCAACTTGAATACGCCCGTATATTTCAGACATTATTTTAAGGATCTAGAATTATAAATATATTACATGTTGTCTGTTGGTAATTTTCCTTGACTGTTTTTTTTTTCTCGTTTCCTCGATGGAAATCCAGCTGTAATACGTAAACGAAGAAATGTGGCGGATTTCTTCACATTTCCCTACCATTTTTTGTTAATTGTTGAACGAATTTTTTTTATTAAGAGAAATGAAGCTAAGATATAATTAATATAGTGTATCGAGTATATAGAGGTCTTTTTGTACCAGTATTATGTAGTATTTGTTTTTACGTCGGTTTATTCTAAAAATGAATTTTATCTCACCATACAATAAAACTAATGCTTTGTAAAATGTGTAATAACGAAACCGTTGATGGAATTATTTTATAATGGCGGTGGCCCCCATTTTAATGGTTTTTTTTTCTAAACAAAAATGATTTTACATTTTTTTAGGAAAATATACATATTTATATATAGAGTTGTTTTTTTACCAGTATTATTTAGTATTCGACTTTTTTTTATACGGGTTCTTCTTTTTAATCTTCGATCGCAGTGTTCGATCGATGAATCATTTCCTTCCCTTCTTCTTGTAACATAACTTAGATACCTTTGATTCTTTTTTTTTTTCAAATAAGCAATAACGAATGAATTTTTGATTGGAAAATGTATTTTTTACGAATATACGTATGTATTACATTTTACTGTTGAACGAATATTCTTAATTATTTCGGACGCAGAATACCATTTGCTTGACTGACGCTAACATATTGGATAACATTCTAATATTTTAAAAAAAAATAATAAGAAAAAAAGAGAGAAAAAATAACAATAATAAAACAATTATATAAAATCTATATAGTTGATCTATCAAGCAAAGAAATACATAAAATTATTAATTTTCACAACAATACTTTTTAAAATCGTGTAACAAGCATTAATGAAAAATACAACAGAAAAAAAAAAAGAAGTACATGAGAGTAAAAAAATATATATATGATAAAATTTACATATAAGTAATAAAGAAGATTCGTAAAGAAAATATAAAAATTTAAAACTGAAAATGCTTTTAAAATATACATCGTATAATGCTTTAGCAATTAATTACCGCTTCATGAAGAGAAAAAAAAATATTGCGTAACGAAATAGAATTTAAAAATGACTCGAATTACATCGAAATTCACATAATCGAAGGCTAGTTCGAAACAATGAAGCTCTGCACTTCGGATTCATCAGATTGGAAATTAATTTCGTTGGTATAGACTTAAAAAAATTACTGGTATGTTATCTCCATTCTGATGTTTGTGTGCTTTGTCGCAAACCAAATAATAAATAAGAAAAAATTATAGAAAAAAGTTGATAAAAATGTTGGAAAACAAAAATTAAATAAGAGAAATAAATAACAAAGTTTTACAATGGAAGTTATTAAAACACTGAGGAAACGAAAAAGGGGGGGAAAAACATCGATTAATGGTAATCGGAAGACGAGCTTGTTCAAATTTGTATATTCCCAACGATTACGATTAAAATGCGAAAAAAATGTACAACATATAGCAGCGAAATGACGTATTGAGAAAATTATAACTTTGATCTTTTAGCATTCCTTTACAATTTATAACTTAAATTATGAAGTAGACAATATTTTACTTCGAAATATAATTCATCTTGTTGAATAACTGAACGAAAATAATTAGTTACTAATGATTAAGAACGGAATTTTATCTTATATACATGTATTTTCAATTACATTACGTTTAAAATGAAAATAATTTCGTAACACGATCTTCGTTTCCAGTTTGTTCACGCCGAATAATAAACTTTCGTCAACTAACACTGGGTAGCGATTATTTCGATGGTACGATACAACGACCAAAACGAAAATAATGGAAACGAAGTAAAAAAGAGAGAAAAAAAATGGTATGTATGATATGTATTGTGTTTTCTACGGAGGACTATTAATCCTATAACAAAACACAACGTAGAAATTTACGATGTCGTCTACCTTTGTGTTTGACGTTCTTCTCCTTATCTTTACGAATTTCACGAACTAAGGTATAAAATGCGTCGTCTACACCCATCCGCGTTTTCGCAGATGTTTCCACGCACGGAATGCCATACTGACGAGCCAACTCTCGAGCATCGCTCATTTGAACAGTCCATTGTTGCAGGTCGCACTTGTTTCCGACCAGTACCATGGGTACTTCTTCGGCATCTTTGACACGTTTAATTTGTTCGCGGTAAGTGGATATATCTTCGAAAGATTTCGCATTATTGACGGCGAAAACGAGCAGGAACCCTATGAAAATAAAATAATATAATGAATCCGCAAACGTGAATCATCAACTATCTGTGCACGTTGGGGCAGAGCTGATCTCGACATGTGGAGTTTTCTTTCATGTGAACATGATGAATTATGAAAAACTTACCCTCTCCAGTTCTCATATACTGATCCCTCATGGCGGAATATTCTTCTTGGCCAGCGGTATCGAGTATATCGAGGAGACAGGTTTCACCATCGATGACGACTTGCTTCCTGTAAGAATCTTCTATCGTGGGATCGTATTCATCCACGAAGTGATTCTGGATGAGCTGAATCGTCAACGCGGATTTACCTACTCCTCCCGCGCCAACAACTACGAGTTTGTATTCAGTCATTTTTTTATCAAACAAACAATAACATTTTGTTTCAAAAATTATTAATTAATTACGTTACAATTAGTTTCATAAAAGTTTCAAGTATCGAAAAATCATTAATCATTTAGCAGAATATTTACAAAATTTGTTACTTCAACTCCATTTCGAAACAAACAAACAAAACACCAAGAAGTAATTTCCTAAAGTCACAGAATATAATTTAAAAACGGAACGGAAACGCTAAAAAAATTTCCAACGATTGTTCTTTTAAAAAACTATAGGAGCGCTAGTTGCGGAAAATTTTTCGAATTTCTTCGAAATTCGATGATGATCCGGGTGATGGCGAAATTCTTCGAAGTTCACTTCACTCAGCTTGTTTGTTATCTCAAAATGAGTCAAAATGCAGTTCCGATGTAATGATAGTGTTTTATAATTTTTCTATTTTAGTTAATTTCTGGTTCATAGGTCATTTAGTTAATTTACGCCAGTGATTAACACAAATAACTAGTCAGAACGTCAATCATACAATAGTTTCGATTATGGACCGTACAGTTTCGATGTTGTTCGTTAATAATTAATTAGTCGAATGATTCGAATGCGTGATTTTTATCATCTCGAATAGTATTCGTTGCATTGTGAAGTGTGCGACGAACGAATTAGCGAGTATCAATTGTTTTCAACGAGTAATGGATGTCGTGGGTATTCTACTTGGTTAATTACTGTTCCAAGTACGAGAAGAAAATGACGGAGTACAAGTTGGTGGTTGTCGGAGCCGGAGGCGTCGGCAAAAGTGCGTTGACGATCCAATTGATCCAAAACCACTTCGTCGATGAGTACGATCCGACAATCGAAGACTCGTACAGAAAACAAGTCGTCATTGATGGAGAGACGTGTCTCTTGGACATATTGGATACCGCCGGACAAGAGGAATATTCAGCCATGCGAGACCAGTATATGAGAACCGGGGAAGGTTTTCTGCTGGTCTTCGCAGTGAACTCTTCCAAATCCTTCGAAGATATACATACGTATCGCGAGCAAATTAAACGGGTCAAAGATGCCGAAGAAGTGCCAATGGTCCTCGTTGGGAACAAGTGTGATTTACCTCAATGGACTGTGAAAATGACCGAAGCCAAAGAACTCGCTCGACAGTTTGGTATTCCTTGCATTGAAACGTCGGCCAAAACAAGAATGGGCGTCGATGATGCTTTCTACACATTAGTTCGCGAAATCCGAAAAGATAAAGAATTGAGAATGAAACCAGGACGTAAACCTCGTCGCTGGCTAACGAAATGTTCATTGCTATGAGACGAACGTCATCTCACCGATACCCCAGTGAAGTTGTGATTTTATCTAGTTGATTATTTGATTATGTTTCAATCATCGGTAGAGCATAGATAATCAAAATGTTGTGATTTATTATTGGAATAATTTTTGATATCGGAAGTACCCCTAATGAATATTGATCGGATTTTTAATACCCAACGATAATTATCTCGTCTTTCTACTTATATGTATTAGCGTTGCATCACATCACTGCTACTTAAGCATTATATTTTATTATTGCATTTATTTTACGACGAATCGACTGTTCTCAGTAATTTTTTGTTAGCTTGATATTTTTTTTCGCTAGATATCCTCGCCCATATTTCTTGCGTAGAAATTTTATCCAGTATGTAAATTATTTTCTTTAGATTTTTCTTCGTAATTTTTTTTTTTTTTTTTGATTTTACAACGTAATGTTCATATTTGTGATTATTTTCAATTTGTTATTTTTCATTACTGTTTCATTCATGTTTACAGTTCATCTTTTGTTTTTGTTAATATCGTGTTCTGTACGTTTTGAGGTTGATTTGATAACTTTCCCTGGAGGATATTGATATTTTACGTTTGAGTATATCGCCTGGTTTGAAATCGCATGAAATCGAAAGTCGCGCAAAATTAAAAGTTTGATTTTTAATTCGTAAATGTTTATCGAACGTGATTAAATTTTATTTTGTATTCATGATTTTCTTTTAAAAATGTTTTCAATTTATAATACTATCTTCCACTTAATGAATATTATACATTTTTGTTCGTAAAATTATACGTTATACCGTTTATCTTTTAAATTTAAGAATTTTAATCAAATTTCATCAAATTACATTCAATTTTTTTCCTATCGAATCATTGGTTTTATTTTAGCGTAAACGTTGTAAATTCTTCTCTTTCTATTTCAGAACTCGATCCGTCTCCACTCTCGAAGTTTCAACTTTCATTTCCACTCATGCAACAGAGATTGGTGTATGAGGCTTCCTTTTTGTTGAATTCTCTTTGTCTTTGCATGATAAAACGGTGGAAGAGAAAACTGAAGAATAATCAAACGTTTGAAACCATCAAACCTTTATTTTGTTGAGTTGAGCAGTGAGCATTCGAAAGCTTGAGCATTGAGCAACGGACACTGAAGATGAGAATCAATATTATAGATGGGAATTTTTAGCATTGGATAAAAACAAAAACAACAACAGTTTTACCTGTTTTAATCATTTATAGATAATTTTTTTTCATTGTACTGTAATTTTAATTTATAATATTTATCTACTTCAAAATTCCAAATTCAGATTTTTATTTTAAAAAAAATTGAAATCTTGAAAACGAAAAGATAATGCGCCGTAAATTACTAGTAATTACGAGTTATTTGAATGAAACTGAAAGACAAAAATTTTTTTTTTCTTTCATAGTTCAGGCATTGGTATTACTAACGATGGTTCAACGTTGAGGCATTTGTATTGGTTTTTGCGGCACATTGAATTTTGATGACCACGTTCACGTAGACATGCTTTCTTTTTCGGTCTCAAGTATGGAATAATCTTTCGAAACTATCAATTTTCTATTATTATAAGTGTTTTTGCAGTTAAAAATCAACTATGAAGGTATGCACTATTCTTTAGATAACTCTTTTTATTAGTTACATTGCTTATTTCATTTCTGCGAGTGTTAGTTTTAACGAGATATGTGATTCAGTTCACCGTTCACCATACCATTGTCATCAACCATCGGCTATTTAACATCTTTTGCTTATTTTATACGATCCTAATCACTTTCCTATGTTTTTCAGCTCAACGTTTCATACCCAGCCACCGGCTGTCAAAAGCTGTTCGAAATCATCGACGAACACAAACTTCGTATCTTTTACGAAAAACGTATGGGAACCGAAGTGGAAGCTGATACGTTAGGAGATGAATGGAAAGGCTATATTTTGAAAATTTCCGGTGGAAATGATAAGCAAGGTTTCCCAATGAAGCAAGGTGTTTTAAGCAATGGTAAGAGAATAATGTTTGATGGTTTGAAACACTTCGTGTTCGGGTGTTAATCTATCTGCGTTTAGGTCGTGTTAGGTTATTGTTATCCGCCGGACATTCCTGCTATAGACCGAGACGTGATGGTGAACGAAAACGTAAATCGGTTCGTGGATGCATTGTCGATGCCAATCTTAGTGTTTTAGCTCTTGTTGTTGTCAAGAAAGGCTCTCAGGTAATTATATAGGTTTAATTGATTATTTCTCGTACAGCTGTTCTCCCCTAGTGATTCGTTTTTAGTCACTAGGTTCTATTTGGCTGTTATATTAACGCTAGTCTGATAACGTTTTCATTGCATGTATTATTGTGATTTGTTAAGGTTCATTGATTAGCGATACTTTATTATTTTCACTATTAAACTTTACACAGTTTCTGTCCCACTCAATTCAATCATAGTTGAGTTGGTCTTATAAACTGTAATATTAAATAACTACGGCTTACCACATTCATACGCGTTACAGTATGAGCGTTATTAAGATAGTTACACTCACTATTGTTCTTGAGTAATTCACAGATAATGTTTTGCTGCCAAGTTTGAATACTAATTATACGTTTTTTCTCCTAGGAAATCCCTGGATTAACTGATAAAACCGTACCTCGTCGTCTCGGACCCAAAAGGGCATCGAAAATCCGTAAACTCTTCAATTTAACGAAAGAAGACGATGTTCGCAAATACGTCATCAAACGCCCGTTGCCGTTGAAAGAAGGCCAAACTAAGCCCAAATACAAGAAACCGAAAATCCAACGTTTGGTTACTCCATTAACATTACAGGTGAATTATTCGTTATTTTCGTTCACCATCGTGAGCTTATTAATATCGGTGCAGCTCATGTCGCTGTACTGATAATGCCATCGATGGAACATTAAATTCTTTTCTGGTTTTGAGCGTAATTTTATCCAATAAATTAATGCTCTGTGTAAATGAGAAACAGTTACGTACTGGTAATTGGAAAAAGTACTAATTGGAATTGATTTTTTCTGTTTATAGCGTAAGAGACATCAATTGGCATTGAAAAAACGTAGAGCATTGAAACGCAAAGAAATGCAAGCCGAATATGCTAAATTGTTGGCCATCCGTCAGAAAGAAAAGACCGCAAGAAAGAAGGCCGATAAATTAAAGCGATTATCTACATCTTCGAAATCGTCGAGTATCAGAACGTCTCGTAGTTCCCATAAATAACTTATTAACGTGTCGTTTTATACAGGACCATCTGTAAATTTAAATTGATGGATTTATTATTAAATTTTGAAAATTTTAATCTCTGTTGATTTTATAATGCAAGATTCGAGGTGTGATTAATGAATTGATTACGTTTTGAAAAAAAATAGGTATATTACGTATTAATAATACACATCAACATTAAGGCATTATTTACAAACAAGAATATACGTACAATAATTACAAGTGAAGCCATCGATCGAAGTATTAACTTCAATTAATAGATTTAAAAAAAGGTACATGAATGTTTTTGCGATTACATCACGGAAATGAAACTCCGATGATGGTATTTTCGCTTTTTCAAGAGTAAAATGAAGTTTAAAAAGTGGATAATTAGGACGGTTATGTAGAACCATTCAAATAATGGATATTCTCTCTTGTTGGCGTATCAAAACATGCCTTTTTTTTTCAAAAATTAGCCTACCAGTGGGACAATTGATTGCATATCGCTGAAACGAATTCCTCGAGTTCGAAAATCCATTCTTAGGCGTTTTATTATTCGATGGCAACAATGCCATTTTGTTGCAAAAAATTCAGCTATGAGACCAGTGAAAACGAGTAAATAAAATGGGTTAACTTTTTTTTTGAATAAAAAAATTGGAAAAATGGAAATTTAATTGCGAAAAAAAATTGGAAAAAATAAAAATTTAAGGAGGTATTGCCAAAAAGAAAAATTTACCTGCGAAAAGTGCGATACGCCACTTCTATACCTTATTTTGCCCCCTCCACCAGTCCCATATGTTTCTAACAATTAGTCACAATAGGTCTTTGTCAACTTTTATTTTCTTCAGGTTGGCATCACTGCGAAAAACCAATTGCTACTGTTTGCATGTTTATTAATTATCGAAACTGTTTCAATTTATTTAGGAGATTGATTACAAAAAATTACAATTTTGGGTCATAAATGGCTATTATAACATTAAATATTGATTCAATCGTGAAAACAATAGCGGCAATGGATTCCTCGCATCAAAAAACCATGATTTTGACACTTTGAACGGTCATTTTGAGTGAAAAAACACTTAAAACGATGATGATTAAAGCATTAAAAAATGTTTTAAAAACGCCTTATAGAGTATGCAGCCAAACTTACATCCGCGCAGGAGTTGCCTAACCACATGTTGAAAAATTGC
>FIZU01024871.1:0-14226 GCA_900064475.1 Pseudococcus longispinus
CATAAAAAAGGTTCAATACTATTTTCATTTTTGTGAACCGGTTCTCGAGATATTCACGATTGAAATTCTCAAATACCTTTAGCTCCTTGAATTTTGCAGTTACGTGAGAATCACACATAACCTTTTCAATGGCATTTGAAAAAGTACATAAAAAAGGTCATATACAGTTTTCATTTTTGTGAACCAGTTTTCAAGATATTCGAGACGATAGTTTGTTTTTTTTTCAAAATTTTATTTTCGCTTTAAATACTATTCTGAAAATAATTTTTTTTTCCAAATTGTGAATTTTTGGTCAAGATTATCATCTCAAGGTAAAAATCGTGATTTTTTTGTAAAAATTGTCATTTTTTGTCAAACTCATCATTTTTGGTAGAAATCATAATTTTTTGTCAATATTATCATTTTTTTGGTCCAAACTGTTATTTTTTGTCAAAACTGTGTCATTTTAAAGTAAAAATTGTCATTTTTGGTTAAAATCGTTGTTTTTTGTCAATTGTCATTTATTTTAATAACTTTCTCTTTACTTCTCAGCTCATCTCTAGCATCAGAATCCGCAAATTCCAAATTTTCTATTGTTTTTGTTCGCAAACCAATACGAATGTCCCTTTAAGACACTGAAAAGTTGCGAAAACATCAATTTTCGCAAGTTCAAAAACGTTCGGTGACTGCAGAAGAAAATTATTTCAAGGTCAACTTATCGATTAACCATGTTTTCAACCCACTCGCAAAACAAAAAGTTCAAAATTACTGCCCAGTGTAATTGAAAATAACTATAAAATTATGCAATGCATTTAAAAAAATTCTCAAAACGTTCTCATTAAAATAAAAAAACCAGACTGGTAAAATTTATAAGTAATTGAGTAAAAAATACGTACAAAAAATTGTTAAATATGGAAATTCAAATTCATCAAAATACCTCTCCCTTGTAGAAAATAAAAAATATCATATAAAATTTATAAAATTGACAAATCATTCTTGGAAAAATTTCAATTCTCGTTCTCTCCTTTCCTCGTGGAAATATTAGATAGGTTAGGTACTATTTATACTCGAAACGTGCGCTAAGTGAAACAAAACCGTATCGTTAATTATCCTCGTAAGTATTATTTTTAACGGCGATTAAATTTATACGATGTTTTGAAATTTCGAACTGGTATCTGGTTTGGATTGAAATACAGCATATTTTCTAGTTATTATTGCGTCGTGGCTCGTGGTGTCGATTCGATAAAGAGACAAAAATTATGGTACCGGGCAAGGAACAAGGTTAAAAGGTTGACGAAGAATTTCATATTGTTTAGTATGTTGGCCATCGTGTTATATAAACAGGAGATCTAATACATCTTGAATTATGTCATTGGCGCCACTCCTTCTAAATGCTATCTTCCTCGGATTCTTTTTTAGTTTGTTCATTGTTTATGATAGCTTTGAAATGCGATATGGTGATATTTCGATGTCTTCAATTTCACATATCGATAAGGCTCGTTCGCTTGATGAGATTTATCCAAGGTTCCAATAATAATCTGATAGTCCGGTGAATTCGACGACATCGAAATATGGTACGTTGTCGAATGCAAAGTCTGAAGTTGAGCGTGCATCTTATCAATGTAGTTTTTTTCCTCGATCGTATCCTTTTGTAAATATAATTTCCGAATAAACACGTACGTACATAATAGGATGATTCGTATGACGTCATATCGGACGTTTGGCTCGCGTCAATCAAAGCGGAAAATCACGAGTATTGTTGAATGGAAAATTGATACCGAGCCGCCTTGGTCTGCGGAAAGAAAAATTCGCCGAATCGAACCAATAATTACCTACCGGTCGCCTCTTGTAATTGGTGTAATAAACTAATGGTAGATTTGCAACGATGCTATCCTATTATGCAATTTTCACATACCCGAAAATCTCTGCTGTAGCCACTAGGTAAATTACGCTCGTAATTATGATGCCTCGAATACGTCAGATGTCGTTGAAATTTTTTTTACAAAATGGGTATTTCGATACGTGAGTCATCCTTATAAAGTATCCGAATATGAGTCGATAATTACGTCGACGATGGTTCGATTCGAATGATGAATCGAATCGTATAAAAACGGTGTAATTAGTTTACCTTTTTTGTACGATAAGATCTCCATAAATGAAGAAATGTTACGTATTATTCCAAGGAAATAGTCTACTAAAATAGGTAATTACTTAAATGTACTCGACCAATATGACATGAACTAGAATGCCAACTAAAGAGTAAATAATCATATTACTCCCTAAATTTTCAAACTGGTTCAACAGGAAATTCTACTCGATCTATTCGGTTATTCAATGAGTCTTGTTTGTTCTAAACGACTCGACTTAAATCGTGTTTATGAAAATTGATAATGAATGAAGTTCAATGTTGAAAAAATTCCAAAATTGATAAGCTCGAATTTTTTATTGCTTTTGAAAGATCATCGTAAAGATATTCGGTTTCTATCTCGAAGATCATTTGTTGTATTTGTATTTCATAATAGACCCTGCGTGTACTTACGTTTTTATCTGCTTCTTTCTCGGATCTCTTTAATTTTTCCGTGTACAGCATTCTTATCCATTTTAATGATTATTATCGGGATTCGAGGTATCTCAAATCGGATTTCCTTTTGGTAAATGGTTGTCTGCGAAAAAAGCAATAAATGAAAGGAGAAACGATTAGAATTTCAATTATTTTTGATTTAATATCTTTAAGTTCATTTTCCTGTTTCAGTCGAAAAAATGCTCTTTTAAATGTCAATAAAAATGACTCTGGTTTGAATCAAAGGTCACTACTGGAATAGAAATCCTCGAAGTATCCAAGTTGCCTTATCATTTTGCAACTCCAATTGTTTCATGTTTTTAAAGGCAATTCATAGTTTCGGTGTTTTAAGGACGACATTATATGTGAATTGTTAATTGCTGAACTTTTGATTTCTGAGGCTCCAGAAGAATACGTGGTAAACGTTTCCAAAAGTTTTATCAATTTTTTTCCATTCACCTCTGACTACGACGACGTTCTATCAAAAAGTTTTCATTGGTTTGGATTAATTTCTCAAAATACAGTGAAAATATTCAAGAAATTATTGAATTTTAAATTTTTTTTTTTTGGTTTTCTAAATCCAGAATTTTTATGAAGCGAGGGAGAGGAGAGGAGGGGGAAATTCGCGCATCATTGAGTGAAATGGTCTGAAGTTACGATATTTTTGAAATGATCTCCTGACTATTTTTTTAATTAAAACTTGTGACACTTCGTCAGCCTCTCGAAATAGATCGATTTTATCCCCTTTTTTTCAAAATATTTCTTCTGACGCATAAATATGTCATCAAGCATCACGGTCTAAAAATTTTCAAATTTGGAATAAAAACATGAAAATTTTGTCATTTTTTAAAACATTTTCGGCATTTCAAAAAATTTTTTGGAAAAAAATTTTAATGGAACTGAGAAAAAATCAAAATTTTGATATTTTTAAAACGTTATGACTACTTTTTTTCGACAAGAGAAATCAAAATTTTATTTTCGTCATTTTCCGACATTTTTTCAACTTTTTTGGATAAAATTTTCTAAGAGAGAAAAATCAAAATAGTGTTATTTTTCGACATTTTTGACGTTTTTTCAACTTTTTGGAAAAAATTTTTCAAAGAGACAGAACAAAATCAAAATTTTGTTATTTTCGTCATTTTTCGACATTTTTGACATTTTTTTCAACTTTTTTGATAAAAATTTTCAAAGAGATAAAAGGAAACCAAAATTTTGTTAGGAATTTTCGTATTTTTTCAACATTTTTGACATTTTTTCAACTTTTTTGGATAAAATTTTCTAAGAGAGAGAAGAATCAAAATTTTGTTATTTTTCGACATTTTTGACGTTTTTTCAAAGGGACAGAACAAAATCAAAATTTTGTTATTTTCGTCATTTTTCGACATTTTTGATATTTTTTTCAACTTTATTGATAAAATTTTTCGAAGAGATAAAAGGAAATCAAAATTTTGTCATTTTTCAACCTTTTTGACATTTTTTCAACGTTTTTGGAAAAAAATTTCAAAGAGAGAAAAAAATCAAAATTTTGTAATTTTTGTAATTTTTTGGCTTTTTTGGCAGTTTTTTCAACTTTGGAAAAAACGTTGAATATTGGGACAAAAAATATCAAAATTTCGTAATTTTTTCAACTTTTTTTTAGGTTTTAAAATTGTTTTGGAAATAAGAAAAGCTTGTGACAGTTTGCCAGTCTATCTCAATGGGGAACCGACCTTGACTTTTTTTTTCAAATGTTTCTTCTGACATGCAGATGCAGATAAGTAATTTAATTTAATCAAGCATCGAGGTCCAAAAATTTTCAAATTCGAGACAGAAATAATCAAAATTTCGTCATTTTTTAATGAGTTTTGAAATTTTTTTTAAAACTTTTTGGAAAAAATTTCCAAATGGACAGCAAAAATTAAAATTTTGTTATTTTTGTAATTTTTTGATATTTTTTTCAACTTTTTTGGAAAAAATGTTCAGATTTTTGGGACAAAATAAATCCAAGTTTCGTCATTTTTTCAACATTTTTTTGGAAATAAGAAAGCTTGTAAAAATTCGTCAGCTTCTGACAATAGACTCACTTCAGCCATTTTTTTTTTCAAAATGTTTCTTTTGTCTTGTAAATGAGTCACCAAGCAGCAAGGTCCAAAAAATTTCAAGTTTAGATTTTAAAACATTTGTTCAACTTTTTTCGGACATGAAAATTTTTTAGTTTTTGTGACATTTCTTTTAACTTTTTTGGAAAAAAATGTCACATTTAGGACAGAAGAAAATCAAAGTTTTGTCATTCTTTCAACAACTTTGACATTTTTCAACTTTTCTGGAAATGAGAAAATCCTGTGACAGTTTGCCGGTCTCTCACACTGGATCAACCATGACCAATTCGTCAGCTTCTGACAATAGACTCACTTCAGCCATTTTTTTTTCAAAATGTTTCTTTTGTCTTGTAAATGAGTCACCAAGCAGCAAAGTCCAACATTTTCAAATTTGAGAAAAAAAAATCAAAATTGTGATATTTTTTTTACATCTATCAACTTGTTTTGGGCATAAAAAATTAAATTTTGTTATTTTTGTCATTTTTTGACCTTTTTGACATTTCTCTTAACTTTTTTGGAAAAAAATTTCACATTTGGGACTGAAAAAAATCTAAATTTCTTCATTTTTTCAATAACTTTGGCATTTTTCTACTTTCCTGGAAATGAGAAAATCTTGTGAAAGTTCGCCAGTCTCTCACAATGAATCGACTATGACAATTTTTTTTCAAAGTGTTTCTTTTGAGGTGCAGATTTGTCTTATGAAGCATTGAGGTCCAAAAACTTTCAATTTTAAAACAGAAAAAAATCAAAATTTTGTAATTTTTTCAACATTTTTTAAAATTAAAATTTATTTGATAAATCTTTTTTTTTTGTAAAACAAAATTTCAATGGTCCATGAAATCAAAATTTTCCTGACGACTAATGTATATGTAGTGATGAGAGGGAATACGAGGAAAAGAAGTAGCTCATCTAAGGGCATGTTTTCAATAAGAGCGAATAATTGTTGAAAATCATCAAAATTGTTACTCAGCTGTTGGTTCATTTTTTGAGACAAATGTTGAAAAAGACGCGAACATTTGCCTCATTTTCATTTTTTTCTACCATTGTTCCTTTTATCTTCAGTTTTTCAATTTTATTAACCCGCGTGACCGATGATAATTTATCGTATTCTAGATCGTACATTGATATAGATTTTTAAATTGAATACCGGAGTAATGCGTAAATTGGTAAATTAATTTGCGCTTCTATCGATAATTAATTGATCAAATTTACGATACATTGATCGAGTTCATGCTATACGTGTGATCTATCGATTTCACGAAAATTTTCAACGTTGATTTATACACTTCCATGGTAATTATAATCGATTTATTTTGATGATATTCGTATCGATTAATAGCATACATTGTGGTGATATATGCTGATGGCATGCGATGACATACCTAAGAACGAGAAAACCCGTAAGAAAATTGATCAAGTGAGAAAAATCGAATAAACACTCGTATTGATGAATTGGAATGGCATTCTTTCATTGAGCTTTTCAAACTGATTCATTTTCTTGAAGATCCATGGAAGATTCCATTTCCGAAATTTCGCTCATGTGTTAATAGAATAATTCCACAATAAGACGTACTGGAAAAATACTGGATACTGTTGGACCTATTGCGACAATATATGTCATACACTTGTACTGGCAGCAGTGGACCATGGAACCGTAAATTTTTTATACTTTCAGATAAGAATCTTGTGAACTTATCCTTGATACACGAGATGTATGGTCCTTGCCCTTTCCTCGTATGTGCGATGGCGTGGCGGTAAATAGACTTGGTAATAGGTTCGTGGTCGGTTTAATAATTAGTTGTAATTCGCGGTGTCGAACTTGAGCAACGTATTATGTACATGATGTAATTACGACATCAAATTGCAATATGCAACGAAGCGGAGATTAACTTACGATTAATATTGTAATATGAGCAACGTGATTGTTTGCTTTGATGTAGGACATTGACGTGGTCATTCGTATGATCGAATCCAAGTATTAATACGACACTATCCGCCACGAGTAAACCAAATCCAAAGGTAATCGTTCGAAGTATCCAGGCTAGTGGCTGTATGAAAATTTCGCCGACTAGTCAGTTCTTTATCCAACAATTCCGAAGGTGTAAGTGAAAAAAGAGCTAGATTCGCGATGCAGGAAAATAAAATTGAAAATGAAAATCACCTCATCGATGACCGAGTTTACGTTGCCAGCGAGCACGTGGAATTACTAGGGCGTGTAAATTAAACAATAGCGAAAATCGATCGTCGATGGTCGTGAAAAATCTGGAACCTTGCGAAATGGTGAAATTCGCGATGATGATGCAGCTCGAAACAACAGCGAAAAAATCAACCATCGTTGTGAAATGCTTTCTCGTACATAAATTGATACCTCGTTGAAAGTTTGCTCGTCGTTGGTCGCATTCGCATCGTTATTCCATGAACGAAAAACGAATCGCGTGTATGCTAGGTTTGCAAATACCTAGTCCTACGTACGTAAGAATATGTACAAAACAAATCAATTTTTTTTCAACGTTACCTTCAACTTGACTGTTGAAATTATATGTACAGTTGTTTGCCATTTGCGACGGCACGTCGATAACTAACAATTCTCTCTGCCCTTCTCCACTCGAAGTCTGTCCGACGTCATATTTCACCCGATGAGCTTTGGTATTAAAGGCGTCGCGTCACGTATTTATATACGAGTAATTATTAATTGCAATTTACACCAGACTAAATTTATCATAGAGGATGTGGATACCCCGAGTAACGTAATTCATCAACCGTAAGTGTACTAAATCTCGCCTAGACAGGATGTTCTGCTCGAACGAAGCGTTTTATCGGTAAACGAAGTAATCGACGTCGGAACTGGACGAAAAATAGTATAATTAGTCGATATGTAAATTTAGTAATCGCGAATATTGCAGAAGGTAAGTGATTGCTGAAATCTCCCGGTGGGATGGAATGCATTCAGCTTCGAAACATGGTAACGTAACCGGTAACTAGTCAACGAGAAAAGAGTGACTTTTTTCTCGAGTGCTTGATCCTTGAAAATAATGAAGGTATTAGCTCGAATGATTTTGAGGGAAATGTGTTCTGTGAAAACAGCTTTCATTAAGATTAAATGACCTGTTGAATTGAAATTTAGAAATGTTGAAGATAGATGAACTTCTAAAGCATGACTATTTCATTCCTTCTAAATCCTCATTCATCCTTTATAAACTGACCTCCAATTTGGGTGCTTTTTCATAGTCCCTTATATTTGTATAAATTAATTTGGTGCCAGAATAATTTTACTGACCACATTTGACCTCAATTTATTACGAAATTGACTTCAACTTGGGTGCATTTAACCTCGTAAAGATGAAAAAACACCATTTACTATCCTTAAATTTAATGATTTCTGCCAAAACTTAATTCAGAGTGTCTAGAGTGTCATGAAGGTTATGGAAGCCATGAAAAAGTCATAGATTTTACTGCTGAAGTCGTGGATTTTTGACTTTTTACTGAGCAAAATTTTTATTGGATTGTAATTAATTTGCATTTTTTTTGTTTTTTTTGCTGTAAAGTTAAAAAAAAAATTTAGAAAAAAAAACATTCGATTTGTAAAAAATGTCATGGAAAAGTCGTGGATTTCCAAAAAAAAAAGAAAAACAGACAGATACCCCGCATATTTTCATCTGAATTTTTTTTTTTAAATTTAGTAAAACCGGATCAGATGAATGAAATTTAAAAATTTTCATTGCATTATGTAGACTGAAGTCAAATAGCTGCACGAGTTCATTTTCACCAATGAAAATTGAAATTTAATCCAGGAAATTAACAGGGTGTCTATCGGGCACGAAAAGCACGAAATGACGAAAAAAGCACGAATTTTGAAAATGAGGACCGAAATTTGACCAAGAGCATGAAATTTTGATAAAACAAATTTTGAAGTTGGTTGTTTGATAATATTTGTATTCCTTCAATTAAAATTAAAATTGAAAGAATGTTGAAATTTCAGCTTTGAATGAATTTTTTTGCAAAAATTTTCGTCTTCACTTCGCTCGGGCTCAATATTTCTCAACCAAATTATGAATGTTTTTCAAAATTTTACGTAAAATCGAATTGCCAAACCAACGGTCGTTGGAATCAGTCGAATCTGTTGTGAGGGGGGGGTGTCAAAGGGGGCTGGACTCCCTTGTCGACAGATATTTTGGAAAAAATAATGAAATTTCAGCTTTTGAATATCTTTCTATGAAAAAATTTTCGCATCAAGTTTATTCATTATTTTGATTAAAATAATACATATCTTTCAAAGTTCTCATCGACCCCCTCCCACCTTTTAAATATTTCTTTGGCTACGTCACTGCCTTGATTCTCCTAAGTTATATTTTTGAGGTTAAAAAATGACGAAATAACAACAGTTTTTTCCCCTTCCTGATTGCTTTAGAAGGCTGATTTTTGGGCTTGCTGTACATCTTTCGATTATCTATCTACCAATTTTATTTTCCACATTTTTTGGGTTTTTTGAAACTCCCCTTTTTTTATACAAAATTATGAAAATAACTCCAAAAAATGTACACAATTTCTGAAGGAGGGGGGTATTTTGGTTGAAATAGCACGAAATTTTTTCAAGAATGATATTACGAAAAAAACGAATAAAGTATGGGATTTTTTTTTTTTGATTTGGTAGACACCTTGAAATAAGATCGAATTAAAATATCATTTTTCTGTGTGAAATTTGCTATAAATGGGGGGAGGGGGGAATTCGTTTGCCTTTAAAACAGAAAAAGATCTAGTGTAAAAATTCCCATTTCTTCCCGCTCCAATTTTTTTATTATTGCCAATTTTAAAAAAATAAGTTGAAATTTTGAGTTTGCAATTCAGATATTTCAAGTCCCAAATGACCCAAAATTGAATTTTTTATACATCTATAAAATAGAAAACAGCGTGAAGAGCACATAATTTGGTGAAGAGATTTTGAGAGGATTTTCGATTTGAACAGAAAATTCGCACAGGAAATCAGCCTTCAAGATTAGCCCATGTTTTTTGAAAAAAAAAAACGATTCTTATGCTAAACTAAAAATAACGGTGGAAATTTTTGTAACTTCGAAATTCACGAAACTAGTTGTTAATTTATTTTTTTTTTAATTCGCATACCTAAGGAATAAAAAACAGTTATTTATGAAATTTCTCTCCAAGAAATTTTTTTCCAATAGACTTCTTTCTGGGATTTTTCGTGAATTTTTTTCATAAGGGAAAATATCGAAAGCTAACCCAAAATGTAACTATTGAAATTCTTGAAATGCTTTGAAAATATTTAAAATAATAAATGCTGCAACCGCAAACATAAAATCAATTCATTAAAAAACACTAAAAATAGTACTAAAATACAATTCAATTCTTTTGAAAACGATTTCAAAAAAAAAATTGTATTAAAAAAATTTTCTCTAAAAAATATTTTACTTGAAGCTTTTTTGAAAAAATTTGTCTGCCAAAAAATCTCCTCAAAAACAATTTATAATCTTGCGTGTGATGAAAACAGTTTCGCAAAAATTCCCTTCCCTGATTGGCTGACGAACTAAGTCATTGAATGAAGGGGTTTATTGAGGTACATATGGTTCTTTTATTTAAATTCGTCGTCATTAAACGATAAACTTATGGAGGCGAAAAAGCAATAATATGCAATCGATTTTTTGAACTAGTACAATATCTCTCCAGTGGAGACAAAAAAATTAACGAATAAAATCAAACAGGTAAAAAACGTAATATATTTACGAAAAAAATCCCACATTTTCAAATTCGAGATGAGTTGATGATTTTTTTAAATTTCTATCGACCCGAATTATATTGAAACTTGTAGTTCGATATTTGCTTTATATTTCGCATCAACGAACTTCTGAAGTGGTTTCGTCGTTAAACGAAAATGAGGGAGAAGGAGAGGGGGAAGTGGTATAATTTAAAATTTCACAACAATTAGATGAAATACCTACTCGCAATTTACAACTAATTGAAACATGCTTCACATTTTACAATTAAATGAAGCCTCATTTGCCAACTCGGTTCGCAACGTTTTCCAAATTGAATGCATGTGGGGCGTACAACCCACCCTCCCCGCCCCTTCTCATCCATTTTGAATTGAAATGGCTTCAAATGAACAGTTTCATTTTTTTAAATATCGAACATAAAATTAATTGATATTACTTTTGAAAATAAAACGGCGATGTTTTGTGCAAATTAATATTTTTGTTGCTCAAAAAAAAATTGAATCATGTTGTTTTTCTTGTTTTTTTGCTCATTATATTGTTCTTGTATTTTGCCTTGATGTGTTGACTCTTTTTCTTCAAATTTTTTATTGAAAAATTAATAATTTTTGATACTTTTTCAGTTTCTAAAATCAATTTAAGGTCAACTTCTTTCGAATCGACAATCAATTTAACGATTTTCCAACTGTAATAGATTTTTTTCAATTTTATTTGCTCAAAATGCAAATATTTTCAAATTTTTGAAAAATTCATAATTCCCCCCCCCCCCAGGTAATTCTGTTATTGAAGAAGAAGCTCAGTTTGGTTCGATCCCAAATTGATATAATTTTACAATTTACTCGATTTTTGGTAAATTTTCCTAATTTTCTGAGACATTTCTACTCGTAAATGGAATTTTGATTTATCCTGAAATTGATCACGAAGTTCTAGACTTGTTTTTTTGGCGATGTTCAAATAAAAAGTTAGATACGGAAACTACAATAACAACCAATTGCACGTGTTTTGATGTTTTCTCATAATCTGAACCTCTTTTTTAGGTGTGAAGGGTAGTACAATAGGCCAAGGTAGTCGAGCTCCAGACACTATTACCCTTTTCCTCTTATCATCCCAATTCTTGAATTATGTAATAACATTTTTACCAAAAAAACAAAAAACTACTCGACTCATCTCTTATATCACAAAGAACTTCTCCACTTCGTCGTGTCAGTCGGATTAATCATCTTTAAACATCCGGGATCGGCATTTATCGTCCAAATTAGCGCCTGTACGCGAATTCGTGTTAACAAAGAAAACCTTGACTGCAATGCGAAAAAATTTCGACTGCGAAATAATTCGGGCAAAAATTTAGCCATCAATCAACGCGACTTCGATAAATCACCACTTACGACACCCGCGTAATAAATAACGCCGAAGTACTTCCTTCTGCGAGTTCGAACCAAAAACATCCCTCCGGCTACTCTATCAACGAAGGGGGTAAGAAAATCGTCCATTAATTCTCCTCGTCGTGGTTTGGTTTAGTTGGCCGCAGCCACAGCAGGGCCATTTACACACATTTACGGCTACTATACCTTACAAAAACAACCATCAATCCAAACACGTGTTTCGAAGTGGTAAATTTTCTAATTTGGTGAACTTCGCCAATATACTCGTAATTCGAGATACCAGCTGGGAATAAAGAAAGAATAAAAGAAAAAAACAGGTTCTAAGGCTAACGGTTTGTCATTAATTTGATAACAAAAACATTACTACGTTGCTGCCACTTCTTTGTATTTGTTGGTACCAAATCGACTAAAATTTGAAACCAGTATTAAAAATTTGCTGGCTGTAGAGGTATCTACGTATTTTTTTATTTTCGATTACGCCACCACGTGTTTTTGTTTGTATGCACATCGGTGGTGCTTTTTTTAAGCACGATTACAAATAATTACCAGGTAGTTTTCGCTCAACGACCGCTTTAGCTAATTAGCGAATAAATAGAGAATGAGTTTTTTTTACCTACATCGCGAGTACACCTTTTGTCGGATAATTTTCGTCCTCGATAGCCCATTATCGCGGTTACCTATTTAGAAGTATATTTCTATAATCCATAAGGTCGAAGGGGTTTCAATAATGTAATCGTAAATAAAAGAAAAACACGTTAAACACGATTATAACTCTGCAGCATAGATAGGTACTTCAATTTACTCTAAATCGATTTACTTTTATATAATTGTAATTTATTAGTACAACATTGAGAGAAAACGTTCACGATATTGTAGACAGACTTACCCCCCGCCATGTCTTTCCATATCGCAGATGAGTACAAACGTCAGCCGGATGATTGATTGGAAATATATTGCATTTGGATTTCGCGCCATGTAACACCATCGTAATATTTTCATTACGTCGTGTCGTCAGTTGTACTCGTATCTCTTACTACGACGAAAAAATAAAGACAGAAAAACGCCAACCAACGTGATGCTGAATTTCAATAAATCACACGAGATCGACATGATTCGACAATTGCGTTTTCTCGGAATCCATTTATATTATTTTCTCGAAACGCAGATTATACTTAGACCCCCCCCTTTTACGTATCGATTGCTGTTGAACGTCTGATGTGGTCGATCGATTAAGTATTATTCGTTCACGATGCGATTATGGTGATCTGGATAATTCCGCGGGTAAGTGGAGCTTCGGTCGTTGAAATGTAATTGTAACAGATTTATTGAGAGAATGATGTCATTGAAATCCGCCTTCGAAATAATAATAAAATGTTGCTCGACGAGCCAACAAATTGAAACCGTTTAGCCATGAAATAAGTTCATTTTTCTGAGTAATTTGCATGCGTAAAAGGCGAAACAGAGATTAGAACGAGGTTTGAAAAAAGTTTTTGTATGGAGGATTGTTTTGTTAGGTGGTTTTTTCGATTGATTCGGGAAAATGAAACGAGAATTGTCAAAATTTGGAGGATGTAGAAGAGATTTGAATTGGATTAGAAATTAGTCATTATTCGGTGAATATTTTTGAGGGAAATGTTCATTTACTGCATTTTTCGAATAGAAATATATAAAATATTTATACAATTTGCTTCTACAGCAATTTTTGAAAAAAAAAGTTACACTTCGGAAATCATTTTCTCGAAATTTTCATCATTGATTCTTATGCCAAGATCAAGATAAGGGAGAAAATACTCGCTTGTTCATAGATGAACCAAAATTGCATTATGTTGAAGGGTAGATTTGGCAACCCTTGTTGGGTTACTATCAAAGTGCTTGATCTGGTGACTCATCGGGTAAAAATGTCTTTCGATGATGTTTCCTTTTCAAATATTATCAACTGGTTCAATCAAATGTAGTGAGGTTGTGTGAGTGAGTCATAGCTAACCGTAAGACAAATAATTGATCTTTTTTTAATCTTTTTCCTGCAAACCCTACCAAATTTCGTTGTGAAGAGTATTGGCAAGAAAGAATTTTGCAGCTTTCTTGATAATTTCTTCATTTTTTCGATATTATGTAATTCGATTTAAATGGATTTTTTTTTGTAAAATTGGTACCTATTCAATTTATTTATTCATTTTTTGTCCCAATGAAGAGGGAATATTGTAGTTTGTCCCGATTATTATCGATTTTTTGCCTCTGTAATTTTCTTATTTAATGAAGACGAATTTAGTAGGTATTATTTTGAATAATAGAATTACGTACGTCAATAATTCCCTTCGATCAATGACGTAGCCCGTCAATCAGTCAGTCAAGGAGTGTAAATTTTGCGAAATTCTTTCCATCACCTATGGGACTGAAACGGTTCCTGGGAGACTTTTTTATCGGGAAATTGTTTCGAGGAAACTGCATGTAAACAGGGTGTCTAACAGGTCAAGCTATCTGATAAGTCAAGCTTTTTGCCTTGA
>FIZU01024886.1:0-20193 GCA_900064475.1 Pseudococcus longispinus
CCCCGCCCCCATAATTATTCCAAGTTATACCAATGATCAGAAGTATCGAAAATCTCGTAAAAATTATGAAAATATTACTAAAAATCGTTGGAAAATGTGCAAAGGGGGTTGAAATGCCATAAAAAGCGTTGCAATATTTGCAAAATTACTAAAAATAACGCAAAATGGTAATAAAAATCATGAAAATTTGGGAAAACATGGTGAAAATTTAGGCAGTTTTAGTGATTTTCGACGGATTTCATTATTTTTGAACTGTTTTTTCATAGTTCAAATTATTATTATTTAATTTTAGCAATTTTTACGAGAATTTTTACAATTTTTAAGAAATTTTCGTCGATTTTCATATTTTTGGACCGTTTAAACAATATTTTAAAGATTTGTGTTACTACATTGACAATTTGAACACCATTTTCGATGATTAAGTTCCATGATTTTTTGTGAACTGTTTTCAAATCTCAATTTTTATTCCAATTTGAATAATTTTTACGATATTTTTAGTAGTTCTCGTGATTGTCACTTTCAACAATTTTTACCACATTTTCATATTTCAAATTTTTTTCAATTGGAATAACTTTTACGATATTTTTGGTAGTTTGTATGAATTTTGTGACCATTTTTGGTGTCTTAATCAATTTTTATAATTATTTGGCTAACTTTACAATATTTTTACCAATTTTTGTGAAAATTTCGACAATTTCCGTGATTTTTCGATCAATTTTTCATTTTTTAAATGATTTTTATAAAAACTGTAATCATTTTTACGAAATTTTCAACACCCTTCTCGATTTCTTCAGCCACGTTGACGATATCTTTACCAATTTTTAAGACGATTTCAAAGTTTTTTGAGAAAAATTTCAACAATTTTTATGAAATTTTCAACAGTTTTTATGATTTTTCGACATGTTTTACAATATTTGCGTTGTTTTTTGTGAGAATTTTGACCGTTGTAACATTTTCAACAATTTCGATAATTTTTTTGACCAATTCAACAAATTTCAACAGTGAAGAGTTTATCTTCTGGAGTAAATATGGCAAAAAAGTTATCGTAATGTGGAACTAAACATCACATACTTTGAGAACAGTTCTTCTTTTAATTGTGCTACTTTTGTACCTATTCGAAAAATATATAGAACGAGATTGATGAATTACATTGGTAATAAATGAAGATAAATATTCGGCATTTTTTATTCGGCTTTTGAGTAATCGCAGCTAAATGATATTTTCATGTTATTGGCAGCAGTTTAACGAAACGTAGTCGTAATTTTGCGCTATTAGCCCACTGTAGGGAGTACACCTAAAGAGATTATGCGGAGATTCACATCGTAAAAAATAATAATGAAATACTGCATATCATTACCATTAACGACACGGCAGGGCAGACGATTGCGACATTAAAATTTCGATCGCTTCTTCAAAGCGAATTTAAATGACCGGAATTCATTGAAAAATACACTCACGTATATGCCGGCTACACCACCACTATACAACAACAGCCAACGGTTGATTGGCGAATTTAATTATAGCGTCGTCCGCGCAAACAGGACAGCATAAATAAGATGACGCAGGCAGCGAGCAGAAACACTCGAGCGGCAGCTTGTGGAAAGACTTCTTAATGAGGAAAATGGCGTAAAAAATTACATTTTTGATAAAGACGTCTGTGTAATATCTATGTGAAAACGTGCATCGAGGCGAAATAAGATGCTTGTGTTTGTGTATGCCGTTTGCAGTATCCTCCGCTTATCTGCTGCAGATAGAGAAAGAGAGTCTCGGTTATGTTATTTTTAAAAACCCTTTCTGAATCTGAAAACTATCAGTTCTGACATAAAAGATCGTCTAAACCAGTTCCTATAGACAGGGTATCGAACGCTTTTATGAATAAGTTCTCCAACGTTTAACTTGTACCTTGGCTATTAATGGTGTAACATTATCACCGCGTTGTTTTAAATAATGATATTAGTCCGAGTATACAGAGGGACAAGAACTAGGAATTAAAAAAAAAAAAAGAGCCAAAGCAAAAGATGAAGAAGAAAAACATTAAAAGAAGAGGCCAAGATGGTGAAAAAAAAAAATCCGCTGATGGAGAACCGGATCGTATACGCGGCCAGTGTCGAACGACTTTTAACCGTCTTCCGAACACCAACTGCTTAATAGTATGGAAATCCGACGTAGATTAACATTCCAAATACGGGGCAATTACCTGAGATGCCAACGGCTGCTGGGAGGATGCACATTTCCCATACATTTCGAAAATGGATTATCGAGAGGCTCGAAATTACAAGTACGCTGATGGCTAGCAGCGTGTTTCAATTAAAAAATATGGATTAATAAGGAATTTTTTTTCGGATTTTTTCAATAACGTTTAATTATTTTGGAACCGACGGACGCGACGCGCGATTGATGTCGGCTCGAGCATCGATCTATGTACCGAGATGAAGTGGTCAACTTTGAAGCAGACGGGTGAATTTTTGGGATTATTTGGGCAGCTCGGAGATGCCTATCCTTATATCTGGATTCTCCAATACCATGCATTGTTTACTAAGAGATTGGTATGCAGCGAAAGCAAAGTGTCGTAATACGGGCGAGAGCACGATTAACGAGAAAGTGATTAGTCTTGAGAATTTATTCGTCCAAAGTGCCAGATGTAGTTGGTATGCGTGGAATGAGCCAGCAGCGTGAAAAATTCAGGGTATCGGGAATCAATTCGGATTAAATTCTAGTCGTGTTGATTCTTCGGCTAGTATACGATGCTTGTAAGGTAAAAATTAACCTCGGAATTGTAATCAGCGTCGTCGAAAACCTCGAAATCGATATGCATGACATATTTTTATCATTTTATTCAGGTATCAACCCCTTTACCCCCACTCAATCGTAAGTCTTAATCCCCAAATTTGGGGTAGGAAATTATAAAAGTTGTGGTTATTACGATGGATGTTGGAAAATCCGGTCTAAATTGATATCTCAGCTATTGTATCAAAGGGTGAAAGTAAACTGTGGATGGAGAGGAAGGAGGTGGAGTGATGGAGAAGGGGTGGTTTTTTGATAAATGATAAGAAAGTTTTCGAAGTAAATTTTTGCAGACGCTGATTTAAAATCTGATGCAATTTTTTTGTTCAATGTGAACTGTACGCTGATTGGGTGGAGAAATGACAAGGAAAATGTTAGATTCTGTGAAGGGGAGGAAAGAATCATCTGATGGGGAGGGGTGGGGTTTTAAAAATGATAAAAAGTAGTCATGGGTATCGATTGTTTGGTTTATAGAGGCGCCGGTTTCAAATTTTTTGTCATTTTTTATCTACAATGAAGTCATTGAACTATTTGAAGAGAGGAGGGGGTGAATTGAAAAAATTTTCGAAGTAAATTTGCGCAGACGCTGATTTAAAATTATGATGCCACTTTTTTGTTCAATGTGAACAGTACGCTTTTTGGGTAGAGAAATGACAAGGAAAATGTTGGATTCTGTGAAGGGGAAGAAAAAATCATGTGGTGGGGAGGGGTGGGGTTTCAAAAATGATAAGAAGTAGTCATGGGTATCGATTGTTTGGTTTGTAGAGGTGCTGGTTTCAAATTTTTTATCTACGACGAAGTCATTGAACTATTTGAAGAGGGGGGGGGGGGGAATTGAAAAATTTTGAACCAGAAGATATTAACGTTATTTAGATGAAGAAAAGGTAATTTTTAACGACATAATATTATTAAAATTGTTGCAAAAATTTTATTTAAATTTCATGAAAACGTTGAAAATTTTAAAAATGATCAAAACATCATGAAAGTATTGAAAATTATCTAAAAATTATTTTCGATTTACATGATTTTTTGACCGTTTTACAATATTTTGATTGACTTTTGTTGGCATTTTGAAAACTTTGGCAACTTTTTCGATGATTTTAATGGTTTTTTTTTTTTGATATTTTGAATGAATTTTTGAGAATTTTGATAGAATTTTTAACGATTTCCATGTTTTTTTTAAAGTTTACCATTTTTTAATATTTTATATGATTTTTATGAAAGTTTTAACCACTTCCTCTGAGAAATTCGACAGGTTTCATGATTTTTTGGTCGTTTTCACGATATTTCCACCAATTTTTAAGACAACTTCAAGAATTTATATAAAATTTTTGGGCATTTCAACTATTTTTATGATTTTTTGACTAATTTAACCGTATTTTAAATGATTTTTGTAAAAATTTGAACAATCTTTACAAAATTTTTGACGATTTACATGATTTTATGACTGTTTTACATTTCTATTGACTTATGTTGACAATTTGAAAACTTTGACAACTTTTTCGACGATTTTCATGTTTTTTTTCATCATCTTTTTTGATAATTTTTGAATGATTTTTTTAAAAATTTTGATAATATTTTCGACGATTTTTATGTTTTTTTCAAGTATACTTTTTTTAATATTTTAAATGACTTTCGTGAAAGTTTTAACAATTTTTCAAAATAAATTCGACAGTTTTCATGATTTCTCGGTTGTTTTCACGATATTTTCATAGATTTTTATGACATTTTTAGCCATTTCAACATTTTTTATGAGTTTTTGACCAAATAAATAGTATTTTAAACAATTTTTGTAAAAATTTAAACAACTTTTACGAGATTATCGACAGTTTTTATGATTTTGCGACCTTTTCTACAATTTTTTTGGCAATTTCAAATGAATTTTCATGATTTGGTAACAATTCTTATAAATAAGTACAATATTTGCGTTGGTTTTTATGAAATTTTTGACCATTTTTAACAAGATTTTTTTAAACAATTTTCATGATTTTTTTAATCAATTTTCATTGTATTTAAAATGATAATGAAAATTTTAACAATTCTTGCAATGTTTGAATCACTTTGACAATCTAAAATTTTCCAAGTTCAAAAAGTCATCCATAGTAACAAAATTTGGTAACGTCAAAATTCGTCAATTTTCTTGATTTTCTGCTCAATTGCTCGATATTTTTGCCAAATTTTATCGAAATTTCAATAATTATTTATTTAAAATTGTTGACACTTTTTATGATTTTTGACCTTTTTAATGTTTTTTTGTTGGTAGCTATTTTGAAAGTTTTAATAACATTTTTGACGATTTTCATAATTTTTTAATTTTTTTTTCTCACGTTTTAAATGACTTTTATGAAAAATTTCAACAATTTTTTACAAGATTTTCGACAGATTTCATGATTTTGTGGCCATTTCTATGACAATTTCACCAATTTTTGTGACAAATTCAATCATTTTTACCACATTTTCAACAATTTTCAAGATTTTTGGACTGATTGAACCATTTTGAACCATTTTTAAAAACATTTTTTCAAGTTCAAAAATTCATTTGTCTAGTTTTTTAACCTAGAAAAAATTACTTTGATTACTTTTTGTTTTCTACAACATTTTTATTAAATTTTGTGGCAAATTGAGTAATTTTTACTATGTTTTCTACAATTTTCACGATTTTTGCACCAATTAAACCATTTTAAATGATTGTGGAAGTTTTAACAATTCTTACAATTTTTGAAGCACTTTTAAAAACTGAAATTTTCAAGTCCAAATATTCATTTGGCCATCTTATTTTTGAAAAAAAAAATTTCACAAATTTTCTTAAATGTGAGAAGGTAAGTATTGAGAAGTTTGAAGAAGCTGGAATTTTCACAGACTCCTTCCATGTAAAAAATTGGTAAATAGCAAAAAAATTCATGAAATTTTGACGAATGTCACGACAAGGTCCACTAAGATGACAAATTGGCCACGTAGTCATAGTTCTGTTCCCTTTTCTCCACTTTTTTATTCTCCTCATAAATCTACTACACTATTTTTCTCCTAATTCTTAGATTTCCAAGCAAGCCTAACGCAAAGCCTATTCTCAGTTAATCCCAATCTATATCCTCACAAATAACATTCTTAAACTCGAATCTATTCCGCACCTTAACCCATCACTATACCACATAAAAAAAAAATATTACTAAATTCTCGTCTCGCATATAGATTCATCCAATTATCACACTTTTCACATTCAGATCTACACACAGCTGCAACGGTATTACCACATTCCATCCAAAACTTCAACTTTGTACCATCTTCTGCACATCTAACAACACGGTGACAACATACTCGTACCTGAACGGGGTAAACCACAACCCAGCACAGCCGCGACCGCGACCAATTCGCAAGCCTCTTATATTACCATAAAATTACCATACAATCTTCAGCCAAAGCTGATAGCTGCCGAATGCAGAAGGCAGAAGTTGATCTGGTCGCGAGTTGGAAAAATTGCATTTTAAATTCAGTTCGCATGTATAAAATGTAGTATTAAAATCACGCTTGTAAACGATAACAATCAATTTACCGGTCGGATATTAATTTCTCGCGAGAAGAGCCAATTTTAACGATAAATTATAAATTTTCTTTTCAAACGCGCTGTTTCGTATAATTTTTTTCTCCTTATTACCGATATTCCCACTCGAAGAGACGATGAGAAAAATATGAATAATATGTTGTTAATGCAAATGTGACATTTATCCGGTGAAAAATTTTAAAATAGCTCATTAAAAGCAGCTGGAAATTAAAATAGAGATTTTTAAAATGGTCGTGTCTTCGATATATGGTTGTGTGTGTGTGTGTGTGTGTGAGGTGGTTTTTTCTGCTCAGCTAGATAGGTCTGGGTATAGATAGGTAGAATACTGTACCACATCTATTCTATACCTATGGAGAGCATAAAAGCGAGATATTTTCCCCTACCGCTTGTGTTTACAGCATCTTGCCCATGTATCGCGCATTTAAGCTTTAATTTATGACGCGAGATACGAAAGAGATTTTATACTTCGTAGCAATCATTAAGTACAAAAACCTTCGGCCACTGTCGTAAATTAGCATTACAAAAAGCTACCAATACTAACGTAGTCAAGGGTAGGTACACGAAGGGGGTAAAAAAACCACTAAATTTTCTTTACTATATGCCACTTTATACCAATTCACATTCGTCTTGCAGAGAGACTCGAGCAGGTCTAGGATTAAGATCGTCTATCGTTCTTTAATTATTCTTACAGCTCAATTGCCAGGTTCTTTCTTCGTTTTATCCCTCGTCTCAACTTCAGAGTCCTACGGTATCTATTCAAAATCCAATAATACACTTATATAATCCAATTCTTTATGTATACTGCACCTTACTCTCGTCGTAGTATATGGAAGCTATCTACCCTATAGGCGATATTATTAGGTTTCTCATATGGCATATCATACGTCTCTATGGTCGCGTGTGTATCGTATTCGCTATGTGGATGTCGCCGTCGCCACCGCGGGGGATAATGTATCGAGCCTGTACGAGAGACCTTGTCGTCTAATTATACCTTCTCGTATCTGAGCCTGAGCCGATTGTCGCAGGCTTACCTGAATCCTATCGATAGTGGATTGTGATTTCTACAGCTTAAGATGTTCTGGTTGGATTTATACTCGGGCTCTTGAACCATGCCAGCTCGAATCTATAACCTGAATGGGCAATTTGCTATGCTGCAAAGCCATAGGTATAATGCTTACAACTCGAATTTGATAATTAGCCCACGAATAATGGCCTCTGTTCTAGTGATCTATCCAACAGGAAATGACCTGCCCTTTTTTCACTCATTATCGTCATAATTATGCAGATTCATTAATATTATAAGTGAAAAAGGCCTAATTTTAGGTATTTCTTATTACTAGCTTCTGAGAATTTGTCTCGACTTTTCAGTTACGTGACAAATTCTTCGACAATTTCGGAATAAACGAATCATTAGAAATGGTATAACCTGAAAAAAAAACTCTTTAAGATCAATTCAAAAACGATGAGATCACACATGCATTTCATTTTATTAATGCTGCTTGAATCATTCATTCGAAATCTATTGACAGGGATAATGAATATGTGTTATGAAAAGAATGGTGGTGGCAACTAGCCACAAAATCATGAAATCTGTCGAAAATTTTGTAAAAATTGCAAAAATTGTCAAAAAATTGGAAAATCTATTGAAAATCTCGTAAAAACTGATCGAATTTTCACGACATTTTCTAAAATTTTCATGATTTCTTTCCACCATCCTTACTTTATTTTTATGAAAAAATTATTATGATTATTGCAACTTTTTTTATGGCATTTTAATCACTTTTACAGCAATTTTTGATATTTTCGGTACTTTTTATGAATTTGTTGAACTTTTTAACGAAGTTTTTATTCATTTTTTAAATGAAAATTCAAGATATTTTGATGGAATTTTCGAAGGGTTTCACGACGTTTTGACCGTTAAGGATATTCGTCAATTTTAATAATTTTTTTAACAGTTTTTACAATTTTTTTTCAATAACATTTTCGACGATTTTCATAATTTTTTCACCAATTTTATCATGTTTTAATGAATTTTATGCAAATTATAACAATTTTTAAAATTTTAGGATAGGATATGCTTTTGCTCTGGGGAGTGATCTGGCGGAAGACCGACGAAATTTGGTAATGAAATTCCGTGACGCTGACTTTTAGACATAATGTCAGACTTTTTTGGACGTAGAAAAATTTTCAGATTTCAACTGACTTTTTGAACTTGGAAAATTTTTATAGATAATGCTGACTTTTAGACATTTTGTCGGACTTTAACTTTTAGACATTATGTCAGACTTTTTTGGAATTGGAAAAAAATTTTAAATCAGCAGAAGCATATCCTATGTTTTATAGTTTCATGGGTAGTATGGAAACGGCGGTGACTTTTTTACCTTGAAATGACAATTTTTACAAATGATGACGATTTGAACCAAAAAGAACAATTTTAACCAGAAATGACAATTTTTACTTTGAAATGACAGTTTCGACCCAAAAAATGACAATTTTGACCAAAAAGGACAGTTTTTACCTTGAAATGACAATTTTTACAAATAATGACGATTTGGACCAAAAAGAACAATTTTAACCAGAAATGACAATTTTTACTTTGAAATGACAGTTTCGTCCCAAAAAATTACAATTTTGACCAAAAATAACAATTTTGATCAAAAATTACAATTTTGACCAAAAATGACAGTTTTTACTTTGAAATGACGATTTTTACAATAATGACGATTGGGACCAAAAAGAACGATTTTAACCAGAAATGACAATTTTTATTTTCAAATGACTGTTTCGACCCAAAAAATTACAATTTTGACCAAAAATGACAGTTTTTACCTTGAAATGACAATTTTTACAAAAAATGACGATTTGGACAAAAAAACCGATTTTTTTACTTTAACAATTCTGACCAAAAATTTTCAATTCGGACAAAAAACCAATTGATGAAAAACGGAGATTTTGACCAAATGTGACACTTTCTACCTTGGAATGTCAATTTTGATATAGATTGAAAATTTTGACGAAAAATGCCAGTTTGGACTAGAAAATGAAAAATTACAAAAGTCAGCTTTCCACCTTATAAAGTTTTTTTTGGTCCAAACAGTTGAAAATTTCGGAAATTTTTGACCATTTAGGCTAAAAAAATTTTATAAGGTGGACGGCTGACTTTTTAGAGTAGGATGTACTTTTACGACTACCTAATCCGTGAAAAACGTCACTTGATGATGGCATTTTAGACTTTTTTGAACTTGGAAAAAATCTGAAACCATGCTAACGTTTCGATATTTTATCTCACTCAGAGTTTCGACTTTTTGGACTCAAAAAAAATTCAGAAATCACTCTGACTTTTGGACTTTTTGTCAGGCAGCCTTTCAGAAATCATGCTGACTTTTGGATATTTTTGTCAAACCTGAGAGATTGGACTTTTTGTGCTTGAAAAAAATTTAAGAAGCCAGGATGACTTATTTTTATGACAATTTCAGTAATTTTTTACAAGATGTGTCAAAATAATTGATTTTACTATTCAAAAATTTGAAAACTTGGAAGTTTTTGTTTAATTTGACAAAAATTGTTGGAATACGTTAGAAATGATCAAATTAGGTATTAAATTGTAAGTATTCGATATGCTCGAGAATTTATCATTTTTTTCGGAAAATCGCCAAAATTGAAGCAAAAGTTGATAAAATCTGATTAAAAATGATGCGATTCATTGGTAAAAATGATTTAAATGAGTTTTTAAAAATCTTGTAATGATGTAAAAATTATGTTATTTCTAATGAAATTTTTGAAAAAGAGCAAAAAAATTTCGAAACAATTAATAATTTAATCGGTTAACAAAATTGATAAAAATATTGAGAAAAATTCTATTTTTTTATTATTTTACATTAAATTTTGAAAAACAAATAAGATGCAAAAGTATTGAATTTAGCAACTCCAAGCAAAGCAAAGGCTGCAATTTCGCTCAAAATTCCATCATGGGTTTCAATTTTTGAATCGTGAAGAGGGTTTAGACTTTTCTATCCCTTCTGCCAACATTCCTCTTTGTAAAAAAAAAAAAGGATGGTCAAAAAAAAAGAAGGGAAGCTCGACTCAATCTATTGAATATCAAAGTGAATAAAACTTGAGCTGTGGAATCCATTTCTGAGGTAATTTTAGGCAGAAAAGCTGAAGGGGTCGTGGCAAGATGAAGATGAGCCGAGAACCAAAAATCAAGTTCATGTTTTTTGACCTTTCGAGTCAGTTTTTGATATATGAATCCAAACAAACAAAATTGTGGTCAAGAGGGTTGGACTTGATCCAAAATTATAATCAACATAACCATTTACCCCAAAAATGTCCTTCTAGTTTCACAGGCCAAAATGTTTGTGCTTAGGAAACCGCAATTGTATTAGTTTCCAAAATTTTTAGTCGAGCCCCGATCCTTTTTAGGTTTTTTAGTGAAATATGCACGAATAACATCAGAAATGGACCAGGGAAGTCAAAAATATATATTTTGATGATATTTCGGTCGCTTGATGGGTTTTGAATTTTGGGTATAACCTTCATCTTCTCGACCACAGTGCGTCGTCTTCCAAGTTTAGGTGGATTCCTGGGCTTCGAAACCGAAATATTTGGAAAAAATCCAAGGCAACGAAAATTTCCCGAATTTAAATTGTCATAATCAACTCGAAATGATTTTCAAAGTTGAATATTGATGAAACAAAATTAGTGTTGAATAAAATCAGTCATATTTTTGAAAAGTAGAGGCTTTGAGGGGTTGAAAAATAAGTATGTTTGACCCGTTGAGTGGCCATTTTCCAAAAAAAAAAATTCTTGTGATACCTTTGTGAACGTTACTTACTTTGGAGTTTGGATTTGCAATTTTCACTTTGCTAAGTTTTATTTTTAATCCATATTTCTGTCGACATTTTTTTCTTCAATTTTACCAGTGTTCATAATTTTAATGTACCTATAATGCAAATTTTTTGAAAAAAAAAATGAAACTCGTTATTTTAAAAATTTTAATTTATTAAGAATTTTTTTTCTATTTCGAAAAATATACAATACATACAAAAAAAATTTACGTAAAAATCAAATAATAATGAAAAAAATAAACAATTTACAATTCATCAATATCATATACATAAATAACATATCATATATATTTATAAATAATCATATAAACTACGTAAGTAGGTAGCAGACATCAAAAACAGAAAAATTATGTACATATCACTTAAATCACTATACATATTCGAATAGTCATACAATCATACGTATGTAGCTACATACTTGAATAGGTACATCGATATCGAATGGTATAGAAAATTGAAAATTGGACGTACATATTCATCAAGTATAGGTATGCTTATTTTACGTATATTTCCATTGGTACTTTAACCTAATATTAGTATTGCACCTATAAGACTCGGATACGGTCGAATTGGAGAAAAGAGAGGGGCATGAGGGGGTTGACTTATCGATGAAAATTAACCGCCAGAATAGATAAGGTAGAGAAATACACGTAGTACACGGTCTATTATTCAAACAATAATTAAAAAGCTAGATTCGAATGGTTTAGGTACAGTACTCGCCTATATGGTAGGGGGTTGGCAGGAGTTTAATTAGTACACCGGGAACAGAAGACCGCTGTGGTCTTGAGTGGAAAATTGAATAATTTCAGCTCGGTGGCATGGCATGGCACGGTACCAGAAAAATATTTTCACGTGTTTTAACGTTTTAATTGCATTTCCGTTCTCGGTACGGGCAGTTTAACTTTTTGGTAGGCTGGATTGGTTAATGAAATGTTTAGGATATGGCCGGCCTTGATTACAGGTTGTACGTGTAATTAAGAAAAACGCTGGAAAGTTTGTTTTGTTGAACGGTAGTACGTAGATAGAGGTATGTACGTTGAAGTATCGGGTATAATTTTACATACCACACGGTCCACAGGAGAGGTCGAGTTTGAAGATGGACTAGGCTCGAACATTATGGCGAATAGAGTATATATATTTACACGTAAATAAGTACAAAGTACTACATTCGTATGTATAGATTTTACATACTTACATAATAATGAAATAATTTATAATATGAAAAAAAACAAAAAAAAACACTTACGTTTCGTAAAAAAAAAAAAGAAATGCACATTGAATCGAGATAACAAATGAAAAAAAATAGAATAAAAATCAAATAGGTAGTAGCATAATAATTATAGCACCATTTGAAATGGCAACGCTGAATTGAAAAGGGCTGCTTGAAAGTTAGCATCATTTTTTTTGTTGCAAAGGGACAAGGATACATAGTACAACACTAGTAAATAAATTGGTGGAAATACGTATAAGAGATCCGGATCACTTAGATCATGCTAACGAAGACAGGAGGGTTCTATCTTCGCATAATATCCTCTATACTGAAGCCTTTCTTGACCGGAGGAGGTGCGGTGGGAGCAGGAGCTGCGGCTGCGACAGCAGGAGGGGGTATGCTGGCCGGGATGGTGGAAGAAGTGGTGGGTGGTGTTTGAAGGAATCCGCCAGCCGATGTGGATGGTTTGGCAGATCCATCGATGGGATCTGCGGCCAGAGCAGATCCAGGTATTGGCGAAGGTGCCCTCAAGAGGGCATTAGGTATATCAGGAGGCTCTGGAGGCTTCGATCTGTACATCTCCGACTCGGTAGCGATCTCAGAGGGGTATAGGTCTCGACGTACTTGAACCTGAGCCCTGGATCCGGATGGCCGCATGGTATACGACGTCGAAGGCGAAGATAGATCTTGATGATGGCATTTAGTCAAGTTGGGCGACGGTGATCGACGTCTATACGGTACGGAAGGCGACTGGCGACGGAATATGGGCACCGAGGAAGGAGAATGGTGCCGGAACAAGGTACGATTCGGCGAAGGAGATGGTTTCCTGTACAATGGAATTGGCGAAGGCGAGGTACGCCTGAAAATAGGCACAGGAGATGGTGAACTTTGCCGCAGACCTGAAGCGGTGCTGCTGCTGGATGGGAACAAAGGCGAAGGTCCGCTGCTCGGTGAGATTCGGCCGCTGGTGCTCGAGTACATGGGCGAGATCTTGCGACGTGGTAATATCGGAGATCGCAGCATCAAAGGAGATCGTGGCTCTTTGAGGTCTGGTGATACCGGAGATCTTGGACGACTTTCCCGTACCCCGAAGATATTAGCTTTTGAGTCGAGAGCCACCGAACGTTCGTTGGATGGTGTTCTCGAGCGAATACTTTCGTCTGGGGATTTGCTGCGAATGGATGAAGCATCGTCGGCGCTTTCCAGCCGGTAGCTTTCGCTGGTCTCGGCGCTCGGAGATGGTGATTGGAGCGGGTCGGAGGGTACGTCGCCGACGGCGTGAGTCAAAGCGTGCCTTCTGAGGTCGCAATTGCGTCTAAATACTTTGCCGCACGAGTTGCACTCGTAGGGCTTGTGGTCGGTGTGGGTGAGCAGGTGGGTTTTCAGATTGCTGCGCTGGTTGAAGCTGCGTCCGCAGACGGGGCATTTGTGCGGCGATTCTTCGGCGTGCAGGATTTTGTGCACGGCTAGGGTGCGCGATTGGCAGAATCCTTTGCCGCATTCGCCGCATTTGAATGGTTTCTCCTTCGAGTGGATGTATCTATGGGGCAGAAGATGAAAGAGTTTGTTAGTATTTTTTGATCTGTGGAGTGCAGTTTGCTAATTTTATCGTATGAAGAGGTGTATAAATCTTTTTTATCGAATTTCGTTATTAGAGCTGGACCTTTTTAGTCAGATTTTTCTGTGGTTGATTAAATTAATCTGAAGCTGATGAATTGGGTTCACATTTAGGAGGGGAGGGTGTTTCATTTTTCAAGTCATAGCAAATGAGCGTTTGCAAATGATTCACAAGTTGTATTGTTTGATCAAATCACTCTTGAATGAATCATGGCTAACCAAATCATCTACGAACGATTCTACTCGTAGGTCCAACGTTCCCAAATGATTTTATCTAATATGAATTGTCTGTAGATCATTCACTCATAACGAATCAATCGTCCTGAAAAAATTTGTTTCGAATAAAATCGTTCTCGAATGATTCGTTTTATGAATTTATTCATGATCAAATCATTTGATAAAATAGTTTGAGTACGAGTCGTTTGATGAAGTTGTTCACGAACGAAACATTTGATAAATTCATTCCCAAACAAATTGTTTAATGAATTTGCCCACGAACGAATCATATATGATCAAATCGTTCGCGAATGATTCATTCGAAGATTTCATTCTTGTTCGATTCGTTTGATGAACTGATCCACAAACGAATTATTTTATAAATTCGTTCATGAACGAATCGTTTGAGGAATTCGTTCGCGAACGATTTATTTGTAGAACTTATATTCATTTAGGTATGCTTGAATCATATGAAGTCGTTCTCAGAGGAGTCACTTGAACGATTCATTCACGAACGAATTGCGTTATAAAATCGTTCAGGAACGATTCCCATCAGATGAAGTCGTTCATTGAGGAATCACTTCTTTACTTGAAAAATTCGTTCTCGAACGAATCAATAGATGAATTCGTTCAAGAATGAATTGTATGATGAAATCGTACGCGAACGATATGTTCGTAGAGATTATATTCACTTAGGTATGAATAAATCGTATGAAGTCGTTCACTGAGGAGTCATTTGGATGATTAGTTCATGAACGAATTGATGAATAGTATGATAAAATCGTTCGTGAATGATTCGAATTGTATGAAATCGTTCATTAAGGAATGAATCTTCACTTAATAAATTTGCTCACGAACGATCCGTGTGATGAATTCGTTCGCGAACGGTTCGTTCGATGAATTCGTTCGCGAACGATTCGTTCGATGAATTTGTTCGCGAACGGTTCTTCCATAAATTCAAATTCATTCATTTACTAGTCGTATGAATTTGTTCGCAAATGATTCGTCTGACGAATTTGTTCGTGAACGATTTGTTTGATGAATTCGCTCGTGAACGATTCGTTTGATGAATTCGTTCGTGAACGATTTGTTTGATGAATTCGTTCGCGAACGATTCGTTTGACGAATTTGTTCGTGAACGATTCGTTTGATGAATTCGTTCGTGAACGATTCGTTTGATGAATTCGTTCGCGAATGATTCGCTTGATGAATTCGTTCGTGAACGATTCGTTTGATGAATTCGTTCGTAAATGATTCGCTTGATGAGTTCGTTCGTGAACGATTCGTTTGATGAATTCGTTCGTGAACGATTCGTATTCATTTACGAATCATATGAATTCGTTCGCGAACGAATTTTATGATAGAGTTGGTCTCGAATGAATCGTATCCTGAAATCGTTCACGGATCAGTTGTTGAAAATTTTTCTTCTACTGCTTGTTTGATGAATTCATTAATGAACGAATCGTAATTATAATGCAATAGCAGTCGTTCACGAATAATTTTCGTCTCTCCTGTTTGAAATCGTTCACTCACGGTTCATCTCTGATCAAATCCGTCACAAATGACTCATCTCATCTCTAATTAGAGAAATTAGTCTCAATCGATCCATATTTAATTAAATCGATTGGGAATGACTCCCTCCCTCAAATGCAGGTAATCAATTAGTGAATTGAAAAATTGAAAATACCTATGAATTTTGCAAAAATTCGAAGGGGCAGTTCGTAGATTTCAATCTTGATAACAGAGTTGAAAACTGAGATAAACCTGTTCGATTGATTAAATTCGGAATCATTCGACCAGGATTGGATTTCGTTTTATTAAAATTTAATCTGCTGGGAAAAAATATGAAATTAACCCACTCCAATATGCATCTTAATCCGAAACCGTTTGTTACCACGAGAGAAGAATTAACCATAATGAAGTGACCTGTTGCAACAACGTACGAGTATATTTTTTTTTCAAAAATGGTTTACGAATAAATCAGGATATTCTTTTTTCATTTTCCGTTTTTTTTTTCGCTCGATAATAATTCATATTATAATACGCTTAATGGTGAGAACGGTGGAGGCGGAGGCTGAGATTCGTAAATAAATTACACCAGATTTCGGATTCATCGTCGTCCACTCCGGCTGCGGTCAATATGCTCCGACTATATACAAAATGTAGCCCGGTAGGAGGCGTAAAAAGAATTAAAACGATGTTGGGTCGCATAAATCATCGGATCGAGTACACCACTTCCACTATATTCGAAGCTGACGTAGAGATGGTAACTCGGCTATATCGAATACAAACCGCACAGACAGACGGAGAGTATTATTACGAAGACGGACGCGTTTTACGATTTTAGGAATACTGAAGTAGCCGGCCGGCGGCTGCTCCTGAAGATGCGTTAGGAAGGCCAGCGTCGACCGTCGGCAGCGATCGAGGGGGTTTAATCCTGCACATACATCACGATTAAGATAAAGTCTACATATATAACCAACCGGCCATAGGTACACTCGAGTCGAGCACGATTTTATTCCAGTTCGACATTGAGTGTTGTTGTACGAGTGGGCAAAGAATAACAGGCATAGCGGTTAGTTTTTTTCCTCTGCGACTGCAGCTCTATAACAACAACTTTGCAACTACATGTACCGAGCACATCATCACGTAATAGACCATCGAAGAGATAACACTGCTGAAGAAGTGCCGGGGATCGGTTTGCAATGCACGCGACGACGACAACGAGAAGACGTCGAGATGCTGCAAAGTCTCGAAGAATCGTGACTTAGCCAAGTCTGCGACGATACGATGCTGTTTCGCTGGAGTCCTCGGTGCCATGCATTAGTGGCTGGCACCATGACCGTGGTCGAACAGTATCAGGGACCTGTCTGCGTATCGAGTTACACCTCATTGGCTGGAGGATGCGGATATCGACATATGCCAGACAACGATGGGTTAAAGCTCGATTCGCATACACAGATGGTTCGAGAAGCAGGATGAGAGCTTTTTTTTTCTCGCCAACGAATACCTATGGGGTCGTATTTTGGGGCAGGGCGAGTTTATTTGCATTTTATAATGGTGCTGGGACTCGGTAGCCTGAGGATATCGCGTGTTATAAGAAGAGAAGAGAGGAGCCGGCGTATGGCGGCTCGACTCTTGAAATATGATCTATTTACATTTAATTTCTCAAGCTCGACTTGTTTCGTATCAAAACGATTATTCGATTCGCATGATGTGGACTCATTTAGCTCCGGCAAAGCGGTCCGACGATGGCTGAGATGTTGATTTACGATGTTTTCGTATCGTATGGTCGTTGTTGGAGTAAGCGTGTGTGTGTGAGAAAAATTACCAACAGTGGTAGGAGGAAGAGGGGAATTATCTGTGGAGTATTAATGAGGTCCCGCAGTGATTAATTGACTTGGAAGTATTTATATGCATATAACAGGCTATAGATACGAATACGAGCGAGATATGAATTTTCAATTTACATGCGGCGGCGGCATTAACCCTTTCCTCTGTGATGGTCGCAGATCGAAAAACCACCGTGCAATATGAGAAGTTGAAAAATTACAGAAGAGAAGATGGAAGGGTTGAGCCAGGGGGAAACGAAACCGTGTAGGTAATTTTCGCAGAACCGGAATAGAAGTAAAAAGGCTTCTTGGATGGTTCACGCAGGATTAGATTACGAAAAGGAATCGAACTACGTACTTAATACGTAACTAACGTATGTAGTGTACTACTACGTGTACGATGATGTGGTTAAACGAGGGCTCGTGACTGCTCGGTGTGGGTGTGCGAGGCAGTTGGGGTGTAATTTGAGATTTTTTACTCCGGTCGGGGTACCGGGTGGGTATCTTTGACAGTAGTGGAATTGATGGCGATCTAAGGCTAGGTGTAGTGAGAAGATTATACGAGGTTGAACAAGAATGGAAGATGGCGCCAGCTTTGGACTTTCTGGCGATATCTGCGAATCTAGAGGAGTCCTTAGGGTTTCGAAGTGATTCAAAAATGAGGAAAATGGCCACGTTCGCCAGCTTTCTCGCTGTCAGATGTTCACTGATGAACGAATTTTGAGGAAATTTGTCAAAATTGAACCTCGAGATAAGGAAAAAACCGTATTATAATAAGTGGATTGCCCTGCAAGCTTCGAGAATCACATTTTTAATGGAAGAATTTCGGGTCTAGTCTGAAAATTTGCGAAGTCTAGATATTTTTTTGCTATGAATTTGAAAAAAATTAGCATTTTGAGCGTGAAAAATTGCATTCGAGTCAGAAAAATGGAGAAAAAGTGCTCTTCAATACCAAAATTGAAGGCATTTATCGGAAATTTCCATTTCTTAGCCCTTCGACAATTTTCCTTTCGATTTATCAGTCCATTAGGTGGCTAGAAATACCCTCAAAATTCTAGTTTATTCATAGAAGATCGAATACCATCGAAATTGTTTAAAATACTGTGGAACTGTTTTAAAATATCGTGAAAGATGTTGAAAAATCCTTAATATTTTTTTTAAAGAGGTGAAAAACTGTTGAAAATATTGCAAAAATTGATCAAAAATGCTTGAAATGTTGTGAAAATAACTTGAAGGGCGCGTGAAAATTTGTAAAATTGAATGAAAAAGTGGCAAAAAATCATAAAAGTTGTTGAAATCCCGTCAAAATTATATGAAATATTTGAACAATTGCTCAAATCGTCAACGAAATCGTCAGAATTGCTTGAAAAATTGTTGAAATGATGTGAAAATCGCGAAAAAGGTGACGGAATTTTGTCACGATGACTTTTAGACATTATGTCAGACTTTTTTAAGCTTGGGAAAATTTTCAGATTTCCATTGACTTTGAGATATTTTGTCAGACTTTTTTGGACTTCGGAAAATTTTCAGATTTCCATTGACTTTTTTAACCAGAGATAACGCTGACTTTTAGACATTTTGTCAGAAAAACAAATTAGACTTTTTTTGTCCATTTTTCGTGTCCATAAAAACAGTCACGAATTCCTTGACGATGACTTCTACACATTTTGTCAAACTTTTTTGGATTTAGAAAAATTTTCGGATTTCCATTGACTTTTTGAACTTGAAAAATTTCGGAGATAATGCTGACTTTTAGACATTTTTTGTCAGACATGAGACAAGCAATTCAAATTTTTTTCGACTTTAAAAATTGGCATTCAGACATTTTGTCAGACTTTTTTGAAGTTTGAAAATTTTTAAGAACTCGAATTAATTTTTAGACTTGGAAAATTTCAACTTGAATAACTTGAAAATTTTCAAAAAAGTTCAAATCAGACATAAAGTTCAATGAGCAAAACATATCCTATGTTTTGTAGTTTGATGGGTAGTGTGGAAATGGTGGGGACTTTTTTTTACCCATTTTTGTGGGCAAGAATTCATCTAGAACTTTGACAAATTTTCTTGCTTTTTAAACAATTTTAATGAAAATTTGTAAGTTGTCAACTTTCACGTCATTTTAACGAAATTTTTGTATAAATTGGCCATTTTTATCACTTTTTTTCCTATTTTTTTTTGACATTTAAAGAATTTTTTCGACATTTTGCGAAATTTTACATTTTGAATAATTTTTATGATATTTAGCACATTTCAAACAATATTTTAAGAATTCTTTCACAATTTTGAAGAAAGGATTTGGCCGGATAAGAGGTGATATCGGCCCCCAACGCTTTTGGGCTCCTATATACCACAGGTGGTGTGCCTTGACTAGAAAAAATTTTTCACAAAGTTTTGGACCCCTACCCCCTTCCGTTTGCGCTCCACACCCCTTTTATTGTCGTTTTTTCATGAATTTTTAATTCCGATCGGGGTGGTGGAAAATTCTCGTTCTTTTGCAAATAGTTAGGTATTGTAATGGTGCTTCCAGGATAAATTTTTGAGCAATTTCGGTTCACCCCTTCAAGGGGTTTTGGCCGTTTGAAATTTTCAACTGTAAAAAGGGCCTTAATAGCGAAGAGCGACCAACTTTTA
>FIZU01024892.1:0-10989 GCA_900064475.1 Pseudococcus longispinus
TTTTTCTCAGCTCCTATGGTCTCAAATCAAATTTGGTTTTTTGCATTCGTTTTATGATTATTCATTCTATAGTATGGATTAATAAAAAAAAAAAGGGCGAGGTGTCCATTGTGGAATTTGTGTAGCAGAAAATTATCAATTTTTGTCAAAACAGGGCTAAAATTACATTTTTTCATTTTGTGAGCCCTATATAGGTGACCAATTGAGTCAAAAAACATGTTTCCATCATAATTCGAACGTCCTGAACACGAATTCGAAGTTAGTTTCCAGATAGGAAGTAGGAAATTCTCGTAATGGTCGAATTTTCTCAGCGTAAAATGGCGAATTTTTGCTTAAATTGGCATTAAATCAATGTTTCTCATCTTCCAACTCTTATACCTTTAATCGATTGAGGTATAAAACTTTTTCAACCTAATTCGAACCTCTTCGACTCAAATTTGATGTTGGTTTTCAGTTAAGAAGCGGAGAACTCTCGCAATTGTCGAATTTACCAAACGTAAAATGGACAATGTTTGCTTGAATTGACAGAATTTTTTCACTTTCAGGAGAACAGCTCTTCCTCACTTCAAGGTAGAAAAAAAATTATAGAATAAAAAATTACTGATTTTCTACGTTCTACAACTTTTGTTTGAAACTTTTTTTCGTAACGTCAATTTACCAAATTTTTTCATCCGGGTGTCCTTAAAAAAATTATGGTGCAGTAAAAAACCACGATACGACAAAAAACTTGAAACAAAAGTTGTAGAGTATTAAAAAATTATAATTTTTTGTTCCACAATTTTTTTCCTATTCTGCAATGGTGAGAAGCCATTCTTCATAGAAGATGGGAATTTGTGCAAAATGGACCTATGAATTTTTACGAAAACTGACCATTATGAAAAGAAAAATTCAATGAAAGGGAAGCGAATTGAAAATTTTTGAACTTTACTTTCAACATGAAAGCTAAAAAATTGTGCTGATGATCACTCTTGCATTAACTCATTCAATTAACTTCATTTTGGTAACTCATTTCTCTATTGGCTTAATTCAAAATGAACCTTTGTTCACCTACATGCCCTATTTTTGAATGGTTAGTTGATGAAAATTCTACCAAAATCATAGTCACTAACAGCAAAGATTTTGTCGAGTCAATTTTACATCTAGCAACAAAAATTGAATTACATGTCCTTCAATTTTGAAACCGGACAAAATATGAACATAATCCGATTTGTAGAAATTTTACAAAGTTACAATGGAATGACTTAAACCTACACAAATTATGCCCATTTGCAATGTCAAAGAAGTTGAATACCAAGCAGAGCTGAAAAACCTTTGTGTCTCAAATATCTAATTAGGCAAACCTATATCAACATTTATGCATCTCAAGGTCACCACCACCAAATGGATTGCTAAAAGCTACCCTACGGCTAAAACCCACTCGTGTATGATACAAATGGAAGAAATCATCAGCCGAAAAAAATATACCAGTAAGTAAATTTTCATCCCATAAAGCACCGTTTAAAAACCCCTCGAATTGACTCCGCAGTCCGCACGACCTCTTCGTGCATCATCTCGCTAAGAGAAAGTAACGATATGACGAATTAAAGAGGCAATTAAAAAGCCAGGCTAAGACAAAAGTTAACATTATTATGACACTGCAAATGGACCGACTTAGTTAACAACCGCACACGATACCCCGTATAAATGCAAAGCTTTTATACTTGACGATGAAAACACCTTTCTCTCTACATCATCTAAAAATAAATAATGAAACTGAGTTTAACCTTTCCAAATACTCGAATGTTTATTCGGCGGTGGTTGAATGTGTTATAACGTAAATTCGCGCCGGTCCTTTTCAAAGACTTGCAACCAGCGTGTATTTATAGTCATATTTTCCACTCTCTTTTCACTACAGGGGTATAATTTTTTCACCGGGGAAGAAAATATTAAAATGTAAGCAGGCTTTTAAGGTAGTTTAAACGTAATTTCAAGGTTGGCCGAAAAATTCTTTCCATTTTTTCGTATTACCATAACTCTTTTAACAAGATTTAACCACGTTGTAAAAAATTTTTGCACATTCTTTGTTCTTATTCCACAACGACGAGTAATTTAACGCCGAAACTTTGATAAGAAAATCCACTTCATAACACTCCATCATAAACCGATGTTCAAACAAGTATACTACGTAACTTTAAATACCACACAGATATTCTCCATCGAGCATAACAAATACAACATAAAATGACATGGTAACAGCAATAAAATATTTCCACTATGGTACGAGTACATAAAAGTAGCAAAAAGTTCTTACTTTAAATCAACTCGCGAGAGTTGAATAAACTTTCATTCGTTTCATCGTTCGCCGCGAATTGTATTTCATTTTTTTTTTAAATCAATACTTTAAAGTTTCCAATGCACGCAGATTTTTTTACCATTTTCTATAATATTTATAACAATCGTACTGAAATTTTCGATTTTTTTCAATTTTAAAATACCAATGCTTATATCGGAACGAATATTATACGCTGAATGGTGTACCGACTCTGGTAACTTATTAGAAATTTCATCATTATTTTTCCCAAGTGGTTATACGCTGAAAAGGGCAGACAGAACAATTCATTATTTGAAGAAAACGAGCGCTCTTAAAAAGAAGGGAAAAAAGAATAATAAGGTATACGATGCAAGGTTCGATGATTTTAAAAAATATTGCCCGAATGACAATTGACGATACGTTATTAAAAGAGATAAACGGACAGGGATGAAAATGACGCGAGACAGCGACCTCAATAAAAAAAGGTTTTTTTTTACTATTCTAGTATTTACGTGTAATATATAATTGGACGACAAATTTCTATACATTTTTTATCGATATTCGAGATGAACAAAAACGAACCTAATCAATTAATTGAAATTAAAAATAAGCGAATAAGGGTCCATTTTTCAACAAAAATACGATCAGTTGGTCGAGAGATTAATTTTTAAAATTGGGAAAAAATTTTACCAAATTTTGGAAAAATATCAAAGCTTAAAATATATAATTTAATTTTTTTCGAACTAAAAATACGAAAAAATCCAAACTTCCGAAACATTTTTTCTCTCAAGTACATCTATTCATTTCAAGCCAAGCAACAAGTAAACACTCGACAGTGTAACAATTACAAAAAAAATTAATTGAAAAAAAACTTTTCGAAACTTTTTCAAAAAAATAACAACTAAATATATCCTGCTTCCTACTTCGTTAATAAGATTTTCAACGAGGAATTTTTTCGCAAAGCTGTTATTTTTATCACTTAATGTAATCAAGAGTGTTAATTTTTCTAATCAAAAATAAAGGTAAACTTTTCTACGCCACGTTTTCTCACAATTACTCGTATTTTTCTAGTAAACACGTTTTTTTTATCGTAAAACTACTCAATTTAGTTAAAATCTACCCAAACATCAAAGTCTAATATTTCGAGTTTATTTAAACTCCTAAAAATATTTCAAAAAAAAGCGTAAAAATATACGAAAAATAATTCGCCAACTTACTTCATTAAAATAAAAATATTTCGAAAAAATTCGTCGAAAACCCCGAAACGACGAACGTGATTCGAGGAAATTTTCCAGAAACCAAACACAACTGAAGCCGTCAACGACAAGGCACGAACTGATACCGCCGACAATCTCGTTTTGGAAAATTATTCAACTTGATACCACCCCAAACTCCATGTGTAGTACTCCTATCATTATAGCTTTTCGGTGTAATGCTATTAGTAGGTAATACTCGAGAATTGACAAAAACCATTTCTTTTTTTTCGCACGCGTGAGAATAGATTTCAGGGATTTTTTTTTTCGTGTAACGATTCAAGGATATTTTAAGAACAAAAATAGGTTTATCGATGTTTAAAAATTTTTCCACAAAGAGAGCCTCCTTTCCCGGTATTTTACTCTCTTATCAGTATCGGGATAATGTCACGACGATTCATAATCTCCATCGAGTAAATAAAGTTGATAATTAATTACACTCGTACATGAATTAAATCAAATACGTAGGTTGGTATTACTTACGTACCAACTTATATGAAGTTTTTCATCAAACCCGAGAAAAGTTTTAATTAAATTTCAACTATTTAGTACTTGCAAGAAAACCAATCAACATTGAGAACAAATAAGATTTATCAACGAATACTCGTAAGTAAATTGATGCTTAAAAAAAAAACTTTGTAAAAACACGGTGACGGTTTTAGCTGAAAACCACGGAAGAATTAAATAAAATGTAATTAGAATTAGTTCAAAGATTAAATTAATATGGAAGTGCATGCAAACATAAGTTGAAAGTTATGTGGTCTTTTTTTTTTTTTTTTGAAAGAGTACTTATTCATCATTATGCATTAATTCATTTCAACACTTTGCAAACAAAAAGATGTACTCGTGTCTTGTACTTTGAGCTATCTTTTTGATGAATGTAATTTTTTTAATGTATGTAGGTATTTGTGCTTTGATATCTATTTCATGACAGAAAAAAACAAGGAAGTCGCTATTAATTAAAAATTTGGTCTCAATTTAAAAAAAAAGAAACTACAAATCTTAAATAAATCGTGTTTCATTAGAAGGAAATTTTTTTTAACCTTTGAAATTTCCATGGGTAAGTATTTACCAGTATCTCTAAATATAAGTATTTAGTTGGTTGAATCTTTCCTAAAAAACTTGTTAAAATATACGTTCAACCCCCCCCCCCCCCCAATGACCAAGATATAAAAAATTGAACAATTTTAATCTCTGCACAACTTTTTTGCACAATTTTCGTCCTGGTTTCTCAATTGATTCTTCTTCACAAAATATGCGTTTTTCAAAATTGTTCAAGATTAGAAATTCTATGATTTTGTTATCCATAGGCTCTACCATAACTCTTTAGAATCTGACTGGCTACGTCATCGTCACTGCTTTTCATTACGATCTTTCAACCAGCACTAATTTTTGTAATCAATTTCAAAGCCACACTCTGCTTCCCCTCCCTTAAGTAAAGTCTCAACTTGTGAGCTTGATCAGTAGACAAATCATAAAATTGATAAAAAACAGAAACCACTCAAAACTACAGGTACTAGTCAGGGCAACGGTTACAGGGGACAATGTAGGCTGAGTGTTCCCCCTTCCAACGATTTCATGTTCCAGAAATTTTGGAAAATTTGGGTTCATTTTGGTACAAATTTTGATCATAGGGTATATCTGAATTTTTTTTGTAAATTATAACTTTTCCATGACTTTTTTCATCACCTTTTTTACTCATCAAATGTTTTTTTTTTCTGAAAATGTTTTATAACTTTAAAATAAAATAAAAACAAGAAAACCAATCAAATTATTTAAATATAACTCAATCAGAATTTTAATCAATAAAAAGTCAAAAATTCGTGATTTTTCTATGATCTCGTACTTTTTTTACATAACCCATGACTTTTTCATGACTTCCATGACCCTTTTGGAAAATATTTTCCAAACATCAGTTTTTTGGTGAATTGGCCGAATAAAGTAAACTGAAATGAAAAAATTCACTGAAAATGTAAATACAAATAGGTATTATAATGATCTACGTTCGTTCTATAGGCATCGAAACTGACCCCCCCCCCCCTCCGTTACTTTCGTAACCATTTTTCATCAAAAAATTAACGAACCAAACGCCAATTTTCATGATTTTTGACTGGGACATCTCTTAATTCAGTAGGTCTATGTTTAGGAGCCAGGAAAATTTATGCATTAAAATTTTAGAATATACATAGAAAGTGGTTCAAACATTGCAAATAGATGTTAAAATTTTAATAATCATTTAAACTATGACTATATCGATCAAAAAATCATAAACATTGTTGAAAATGTTTTTGAAATTGTGAAAAAATTCATAAAAATCAGTAAAAATATAGTAAAAACGATCGAAAAACAAAAAATTTGTGAAATAGTCATAAAAATTGACAAAGACATCGTAGAAATGGGCAAAAAAATTATGAAAACTACCGAAAAATCTCGTGAAAATCATTCAAAACATGAAAAAAAAATTAAGTGCGAAAAACCTCGAAAATGTTGCTATAATTTTTGAATTTTTGACAAAAATCAATAAAAATACACATCTAAAAACGGTCAAAAAATCTGTTGAAAATCTCATAAAAATTGCTAAAATTTTTATCTTCACCAAACCTTTTCGATTTTTTTTTTTACCATTTTTGAGTGATTTTTACCGATTGTTTATGTCGTTTCAATCATTTTTACATTTTTCAACGATTTTCAAGAATGTTTCAACAATTTTTACGAAATTTTCGATGCCTTTTTCGATTTTTTGAACAGTCGAGTTTCCACTGATTTCTACGAAAATTTTAGAAATACCGGAATTTTTGACCGTTTTCATGATCTTTTGATCATTTTTATGATATTTCGCATGATTTTAATAAGCAATTTAAACAATTTTTACACCTGCTTCAAGTTTTCTACTCGTACATTTTTTAAAAGGACTAGAAAGGGTAAACTTATATTAACTCGAAAAAATCACATAATTTTTTAAAAATTGACTTAGAATTTATTTTTAATTATTTTTTTTATTTTTATAAACTTGTAATTCCTAAAAAAAAAATAACTTCAAGTAACTTTTGAAGCGAATAGTAACAAAAAGTAATCAACGATGAAAAAGTACCTAACCACTAACGATGCCTGGTGCTAATAATTAGATGATCGGAATTGAATCGTTGAATTTTATTGAAGATCGTGTGAAATTGAGTGAAAATCTATACAATTTCATAAAAAATTGGCAAATATTTGCAAAAGTTGGTCAAAATGTCGTATAGGTACGTATAAGAAAAATTATCGGGTTTTTCTAAAATAAAAATTGGTTGGAAATTACGAAAAAACGCAAAAATATAGTTTTTTTGATATTTTAATCATTTTTTTGTCTCTTTTTCAGCAATTTTGACATGATTTCAAAAAAAAATTTTACCGCAATTTCAATGGTTTTTAACTTTTTATTCAATTTTAACGCAATTTCAACAACTTTTGTGCAATTTTGAAGATTTTTATGCAATTTTACAATTTTTTTTTATTCAAGTAGTTAATTTTTTTTTAAATTTGGCCAATTATCACAAAATTATGAAAAATATGTAGAATTTTTATAAAAATTGACTAAAACTAACTTAGGTACTATGTAAAACGTGAAATTTTCACGATATTTCAACCAACTTTCAAAATTTTTAGTACTCCGAGTACAAACGAAGGATAATCAAGTTTTAGGTAATTTAATTTTTCAGTTGTTTTCAACATTATCTACTTTAAAATTTACTTAATATTTCTGTTGTAATTTTACACTTTTATCTAAAGTCATAAAAAATACTCTATCGTTCAGTATTTCTAAAATTTTCATTCGACATTTTCGTAACCGATTAAGTACCCCGAGCAAAATTCGGTCGAGACGTCACTGGTACCTGTTTGAAAATTTTACGCCATATTCCAGACACCATTATTTCAAAAGGTCATATCGAGAGATGCCTGCTATCAAAAATTCAACACCTGAAATTGATTTGGCGGCGAGTTGCATTTTCAACTCGGCCATTTAACTAAGATAGAGTATAAAATTCAAAATTTCATAATCCTGCTTTAGGATGTAAAATTTTATCGAGGTCGAATCTTATCAAAAATTTAAAACGAAATTTTCGAGATAAATGCACTATTACGAGCGAATACCTGATACTTAAGCTGGCGAATTATGCTACAAAAGTAAGCTGCGAATTTGCCTAGCATGAGAATAAAACGCAATCTTTAATACTCGTAAGAAAGTTTCGAGTTTATATGGAAATTGAAACACGCGTTAAGTAGGTACGTATAATTCAATATCTAGATCTACCTACGTACCTGTATACGTTTGTACATTTCAAACAAATCTACAACCATTTACTTTCAAAGTAGGTATCAAGTATAGATAGGCCAATGTCCTTTATAATGAATTCAGCATAAATCGCTACAGTCACTTATGAGTCATCACTCTCGTGCGAGGTTTCAAACTGAAATAATACACGTACTTAGGAGACGACTTTGATCTATTTCATCTTTACTATGTTGCATTTTGCATTTCGAATGAATTCGAAAATTTAACACGATTAGCCAAAGTAAGACGTCGGTAGTTCAAATTCTGTCGGGTATAATTCTGAAAGTGATGTTCTTATAATTTTATGTAGGTGCCTAAATGAAAGAAGCAGTATAACAAATTATAAACGCGAGTATAATTCAACAACTCGAGCTAAGTAATTATTATTTTTACAATTACTTTCACTCCTACAATTGCAAAAACAACCGAGCTGAAACCTTCGCCTAGGAAAATTTCAAAGTCATCCAAACCGTTGAGTTATTCAACTCCTTATTAAATTATCCAACTCTCAAGACACCATTCGTTTTGTTTTTTTATATAATACCACCAAATTGGCGAATTCCCTCTCTACAAATAATTCCACAGTTTTAATTCACGATATGATATTTCATCCCTATATCCGCACACAATGTCCGTGTTAATTTTCACTTTGACTAATTCATCTCATCGTCCTTGGATTCGAATTCGCCACACAACAAACTTTATTTTATCGCTGCCTGCGAAATTAGCCAACGAGAAACATCGATAGCTAATTCGTCACATTATCAAAGGAATATTTTACGTGTGTAATTTTTCTATGGATACTAAACGACGAAACCCTACGCTAATTGAATTAACATAACACTTTATAATTTACGCTATGGAGAGTATTCATTACAGAAGTGGTAGCAATTCGGTATTTTTTTCGCCCCGTTTAAACTATTGAATATGCAATTCGGCTTACGTTCGATTGGTGCAAAAAGGCATACGCTATGATACTTGTAATTCAACTCGAATACCTACGTACAAATAAAATGAACTAAAGGTACTCGTAGGTACACAGTAAAAAGTTCATTACACGTTTTGAAATCTAAAACCCATTAATTTGAATAAAAAAATAAAAGAAAAAAAAACGTGCTTTGGAATCAAAAAGGTGAAACTTACATATGAATTTAAATACTTGTACGTACATAAGTTGGATGTATAGGTACGAGCCTTAAATTGGAAATATTAAACATTTTTATCAGCTGTGCTACATCTACTTACATCTACATTTAAGCTTCGTTAATGTGTACTTTTTAGCGGAACAATAAAGCTTTACTAAAGGATAAATAAATGTCTCTTGAAAAGTTTTCCCTAAAACGTATTACACCAAGGTAGAGCGTATAATAATGATAAGGTATAAAATTAATTTCTCAAATATTCCAGCTACATTTAACTTTACCCTTAGTTTTGCTGGTGAATTTCATAACAGTTTCTTGAAAGTATCTTTAGTTTTGATATTAGAATAGTTAACTGTTTACTCTGCAATTTTTAGTTTATTCCTATTTCGCTGCCGTTTGGAAGATTTTCATCGAGATAAAAACCAGTCTCGATATGAATTACTAAGGGAAAAAATCCCGAATGAATATAATAAAAAAGAAAAACTTCTGTGCCCAGTTTATAAAAACTTCTTGCAAGTCTGCGTATAATCCATATTGAGCTAGATTTGGTATTTTTGTGATGCGGCCACACGTGGATCAAAGAAAATGGCTTTTTTCGAGTGTAATTATACGTGAGAAAAAAATAAAACGGTCACGTGTATACGATAAAGTATGAAGAAATTTTTTTACGAGAGTATTGCGTATACGGGGTAATAAGTTCATATCTCGAAAAAATGTATTTTCTCCTTTTTTTTCGAGATTTCAACTCTCCTTCCTCTTTCCCCAAAAGGCAATGTTGACTAGCACTCAAGAGAGATAAGAAATTCGTATAATCACAGAAACAACACGAAATCGACTCTTATTGCTTGATTATGCTTATACTATTCAATTATTATAAGCTGAATTACTCAACACCTACTTCAAATGGTCTCCTAAGAGAGGGAGAGGGCATATGACTAAAATCCATCGTTTTTCAACACTATTGAGCGAGATATCTAAATGTAGATTTTTTGACCTCCTGAGTCCGATTCTGGTGTTATTTCATTTTAAAAAAATGGACCTGGAGGAAGCGAGTTCACAATAAAAATTTTAAACAATTTTGAACTGGATATGAAACGGATATCTATTAATTCATTTCTGGAATTCCTTTCTGAGGTAAATTGAGGTCAAACCACCGAATGGGTCTTCGTTAGGTGAAGGGAGGAGGAGGAGGAGGAGGACCAGAAATCAAAAAATTTTTATGCAATCGAGAGAGGTATCAAAGTCTAAATACATATAGTCGAAATTCAGGGTGCCCAACTGGATTTTTTTTTTTTTTTTGGAAATCAATAACTTTTTCCATGAAATTTTCTACATTTTGTTCAAATACTGATACATCCCCCTCCCCCCGAATTTTGGTTATTTTTTGTTCAGAGTAACATCCTCCTTCTACAGGGTGTTTAACAAAATTTCCAAATTGAAATTCAGCTTTTTTAAGTACTTTCTTTCAGAATTTTGTAACATCTTGACCTGCAGGAAAATGTTTTTCAAAGTTATACGAGCTAACTCCCTCTCCACAACCTGCATGTATTAAAAGGGTTTCCGGACACCGTCCCGAATCAACTTCCCCGAAAGCTGTTTTTCCCGAATACCAATTCCCCGAATTCTTTTTCCACGAATCCATTTTTCCGAATGTTTCAAATCCCGAAAAAAATTCAAAAATTTTATAAAGATTTTTCCAAGTACCAAATGATAAAAGCACAAACATAAAACTACAAATTAATGAAAATTTGAAGAAAAAAAACTCTAACGCAGCAAATGCGTTGATAAAGCTGATTTAATTTCTCACTGTAAATTTTATAATAAGTCTTCAACAAACAAAAAAATTTACCTTCAGAGGAATATTAAAAGCGAAATTGAAATTTTGAAAAAAAGAACGAACTATCTTCGCAAATATCTTGATAACCGGTTCACAAAACTGAAAACTGTATATGACCTTTTTTATGCATCTTTTTAAATGCTATTAAAAAGGTC
>FIZU01024896.1:0-21207 GCA_900064475.1 Pseudococcus longispinus
GAGTTCCCAAAATGGCGTCATTTGGGTATTTTTGGAAAAAAGGGGAAAAACGAACGAATTTGGTCCAAATGCTGTTTGATTGTATATTTTGGTGTCATAATTGATATATTTCAAGAAAAAAAATTTTCAACCAGAAATGATCCATTTAAAGAGGGAAAATGGACGAAATAATCGATTTTTTGCATTTTTGAAGATGATGCACCACGATATCAAGTTATACAAAAATATGAAGTTGTACATCTAGACTAAGTGCACAATATATTTTTTTTTCAGAATCGCATCTCTGAAAGGGGTTACCAAAATGGCCCTTGAAATGCTTAAAAAGTCCATTTTACCTTGAAAAAGAGCTCGAAATTTTTTACAAAAAATTATAAAATTCACCCTTGATACTATCTACCATCCTTGCAAGTTTGAAAAAATTCGGTTTAACACTGTCAAAAATGTGAATTTTTAACGAAAATCCGCAGTTTAGCCCCCCCTCCCCCTGGGGTTAGAGTTGAGGTATCGAGCTGAAAATTTTGTCATGGGGTTTTGGACCATAAGGACCATCTTCCTCTAAATAATTTAAAATTCGGTGCTCAAGGCCAAATTACCCCTATAGGCTGTGCACTCTTTATCTGTGTTGGAAAAACCGAAACTCAAACTGAAATGGAAAAACCAAAACTAAAACCGAAACTGAAACTGAAATTATTTCAGTTTCAGTTTTAATGTTTTTACCCCTTTTTTTTCGTGATAAACAGTCTAAAATCCAAAACTTTCATCCTAAATGCCAGCTGACAAACATAATGATACGAAAAAAATGCAAAATTCAATCAAAATTTTCAAAAAAAAAAATGAAAAAACTCATTTTGTTTTCAACGTTTTTAAAAAAAATGTGATTAACCTGCATAAAAACAGTTAAAAAACTAGTTTTCAAAAACTGAAAACTAAAAACTGAAAACCGAAACTGAAATGGAAAAACCGATAACCGAAAACCGAAAACTGAAACTGAAATATTTCGGTTTTTCCAACACTGCTCTTTACGAAATAATGATGAACGAAAAATATCGCCATGTTTCCAATTTTTCTTTTTGCTTTACCAAATCGGTGAAAAATTGATATAAATAAAAAATTTCGCTTTCATTTTGAGATAAATTATTCTAAGTTGATATCTCGAATGCAAAATATATCTAATTTGTTGATTTTTTTGCTGCTTACAGGAGGATTCTACGGATCGGGCAACAGCGGCAGTGGAGGTAACTATGGTGGTTCTTACGCCGGTAACAACGGTGCTACTAATAATAACGCGCCTGATTGGTGGGGTTAATCATACTACGCGTACATAGAATTACATAATACTACTTCTACTACTACTACTATTACTACTACACACAAACTTTCAAAACAACACAAAACCAAACTAAACCCCGATATGAAAAATCCCTCCGATAAAAACCATACACGATTATTCTCGCAAATGCCAGTGTTTTGTTAGAATATTTCGATTTTGGAAAAAAAATATATAATACTCGTAAAAAAAACCGTATTATAAACAAAATCATCGTTAAGTTTTTTTTTTAAATTGGACGACGAATCGCGAAATTTCGTCCAGATGATAATTTTATCCAGTAGAGTATATTTTCGTAGTACGTATTTGATTAGTAATTATTTTTGTGTATCATGCCAGTATCGACGACCCCACGCAGTGGTCATTCCGTTTTTTTCATTTTCGTTTGTTCTGTTCTCACGAATACCTCTTTTTAGAGTACATTCATACGTAGACTTCACACATATTAACCATCGTGCTAAGTTTTAATCTAACCCTCCATCATTTTTTTTTTCGAAAATTTCGGGCATTTTTATTTCCTCCTTCCAATTGATCGAGAGTGCGTACGGTATGTTTGTGTAGAGGGTGTGCGAGAGTTGGTCGTCGTGTATTTCCTCATTTTATTTCTCTTTTTATCTACGATTAATACGATTTCTTTTATTTTTATTTTGTTGGTATGTCTGTGCGTTGTTTAGGTTTGATAATATTAATTCTTTTTTATTTTCGTTCGTTTGTGTCGAGTTTTATGGGTAAAATTATTAGAGAACGTGGTACCTACCTACGGTTTCATTTTATTACGTCGGAGTGTTAGTTCCCTTCTTTTTTCTCTTTCGTTTTCGTTTCGTTTGTTTTTCTTTTTTTTTTAAATTACCCTTTTTTTTCTTCTTTTCTTTTTCGTATGTGATTGTAACGCGTAGTGACGCTGGTATTAATAAATTTTAGGTATATTTTTGTTTTTCTTTTCTTTTCTTTTTTTTTTACTTAAATTGCTAATAATGTGTCCCTTTCCTTACTTTGTACATATACACGGTTAACTTTATTACTTGGAACTTGAAGCATGAATTTTTTTTTAACGATGCTCTGTATTCATGTTTTGGTCGTCGCCCTTTCCTCGTTAACTCATTTGTGCTTATTCGGTGGCAGGAATGGGACGACTCGAAGAGCAATTGTAGTACATAATACTTAAGTACGAGATTATTTAGAATGTCCTTATCCTTTATAAATACTTTTTGCTCGATTAGAGTATGTTTATACATTTCATACACACATGAATAACGATTTTTAAAAAAATTTCAAAGAAACACGTGTCGAGTGCCAATGAGTCGTTGGAAACGACGTGATGTCTTTGGATTGAGAATTTGCTACTTGGATCTAGGCTGCGAATGTGGTTGGAGATTTGATGAGAACTGTGAGGAAGATTTTGGCGGTGGTCTGGAGGAGGGATTGTGGGTTGTTTGAAGTTCTAAATGAATGTGGGATAGAATTTGATGGTATTCTCAATATGATGGGTTTCGTTGAACAAGATTGAGGAATTTAGACAAAAAGTGAATACGATTGATTTCTTAGAATTCGATTAGTTTTACGAAATTTTATATTTTTACGTGATCCAAGTTATGATTGAATAGGCTACGATGGTTTTGAATTGAAAAACTGCGCATCCCTTCAATTTGGAATTTAGGCAAGTGTTAAAATTACCTATTTAGTCGAGCTGTTTGAATTCTTCGATATGAGATGTGTCTATTGTCCATATTTTTTCTAATTTCAAATCTGGTTTTTCATACTTTGAGATTTATAACTGTTTCAATTTCGAATTCAGATTAAATTTAACGTTCTATTTTGCGGAGGTATTGAAATTTTACAAAGTAGACTGTATTTAATTTTTTCCAATGTGAAAATTAAACCATCTACAATTATTTTGAATTAACCAAGTCACTTCTCAACTTCTCTTGTTCCTTTTATTTCTCTTTTTGAGACTCAGGAAGAGCAATTTGAGTTCCCTTCTCAAAAATATCATCATCTGAATCTCATTTCACCAAAAAATCATCTTCGTTAAATTTTTCCTCAGATTCTCCAATAAAGCTTTTGTCCTTTTTTGTCCAATTTCGATACGAGTATCGAATGGACTGATGTAAAAAGCTCTGAAGAGTGTTTCAAATGATTATATCGTGCATATTTTTCGTACGTTTATTTGTTACCCTTTCGGGGAAAAAAAACGAGTGAAGACCAAAGTAGCAAATGATAGGCCCAATGTATTGTAGTATCGGTTACGGTTTCGGTTATGTTATGTTGTGTTATTTTTTTGTTTTCTATGTAGTTGGTTGCGGGTATTTACGGTGTGCTTTTGTGTGGGGTAAATGAAAAACCAAAGGGTTGATTTGAAACGTAAATTTGAATTTTTTTTTACGAACATATTAACTGAGGCCTAAAGATGTGTAATTTTTATGTTTTTCTTTTGTTTGTTCTTTTCGTGTTATTTTTATTTAGCCAGGTTAATAAGGACTAATTTTAGTAGGTTGTTTTTTTAAATCTTCCCTCCCCCCAAGCTTACCCCCTACCATCGTGTTTAATTTTAAATTATCGAATCGATCCATTCAACAAAAGGAGAGAATTTTTTCCCCCCTGAAAAAGCAACTTTCGTAGTTTTTTTCCTCCAAGTCATAATAAAAACATAAATCGAAAAATTTAATGTTGCGGTGGAATTTTTTGTCTCGAAATATGATTTTATTTCGTCTGTCGCTGTTCAACAGTCAGTAGATGTTGTGTAATGTATACTACATACCTACCTACCTTTTACAAAGTGTAATAATACTTTAATACGTACTTTATACGAGTATGAATAATTAATTTTCGATATGTAATGAATTTTTAATTCTCTTCTTGCTGTGATCTCGAAAACAATTTTTCATTTCAGCTTTTTAGGTGAAATATGATGTATTATGTTATCGCTTATAGTTATTTATATATATCTTATATATAAATATGTATCTTGTTATTATTTTTCTCCCTCCTCCCCCTCTTTTCTTTATTTTTTTCTTTTCTTTTCGAGATACGTAACAGCTTAAAAATGAGAAATTCAAACAAATGTAATGTGTGTTGCAAATAAATGTACTTACCACGCATGATGTGTTTTTGGATCAAATGGTCATGTTGCTGGGGTTTGTACGATGTAGTGTGGATTGTGGTGGTGTTCATTTATGTGTGTTTGTGTATTGGAGAAGGTATACCTATCGTTTAATCGTATTTTTATCGAGTCGTTTGACCGGTGGCAATCATGGATCGACGGATTGTAGAATCATTGCAATATGTTGTCATGTGCTGTACATTCATTTTCTTTTTTTCAAATAATGTAGTTTGCGTTATTGGGGTTTTATCATAGTGATCGTTTTTCATCTTTATGGTTCGCTAGCTCATTGAATTCATGGTGTTATGGTTAATTTGGTAATTAATTTAGTCATAAGTTGAGGGAAAACTCCTAATTAGGGATTAGATAAGCGAGGCGGTTTAGATCGAATGTCGGCGAAATGATGGAAGATGGAGGCGTTGTTTTGATCCAAAATTTTGATATTTTTTCAACTTGAAAATTAGTACGATTACAAATGGAAGTTAATTTTAAGATTAATTCGTATTCTTGGACTTATTTTTAAAAAAAATTAACCGAGGTTTTATTTTTTAAGGCATTTTTTCAAAGGTCCCGTCCTTTTTTCCAAAAAAATTCCCCTATTTTTGTACTCAAGGCCTAAATCGAAAAATTTTTCAAATAAAAGTTGTGAATTAAGATCTTTGAAATAATTTTAGTTATTACAAAAATTTCGATTGGATCCCTTCCTCCCCTTCAATTTTGCATAGTATTTATGAAAATGGCGATAATTTACGTAAGGACCTATGTTATGCAAATTTGAAGGGGTGGAAGGGGTCCAATCGAAATTTTTGTAATAACTAAAATGATTTCAAAGATCTTAATCTACAACTTTTGTTTGAAAATTTTTTTGATTTGGACCTTGAGTAGAGAGATGAGAAGATTTTTTGGAAAAGGAGGTGGACCCTCGAACTGCTCGTTGCTTTATCCAACTTTTTAGCCAAATTGGACGTTTCTTTTTTTAAAATGAGTTTGATTTCTATTTTTTCAAGGTTTCTCTTTTCTGAGGATCCACCCCTCCCCTTACAAAAATTTGCTTATCTCTGTCTTTAAGGCCCAAATCAAAAAAAATTTCAAATAAAAATTGTAGATTAAAATCTTTGGAATAATTTTAGTTATTAGAAAAATTTAGATTGGACCCCTTCTTCCCCTTCAATTTCGCATAATACCTATGAAAATTATGGGACCTTGAGTAGAGAGATAGAAAAATTTTTTTGAAAAGGAGGTGGACCCTCGAATTGCTCATTGCTTTATCTATTTTTTTGGCCAAATTGTTTTTTTTTTTTTAATGAGTTTGATTTCTATTTTTCAAGGTTTCTCTTTTTTTGAGGGTCTACCCCCTTCCCTTACTGAAATCTTCTTATTTCTGTACTTAAGGCCCAAATCAAAAAAAAATTTTAACAAAAATTGTGGATTTAGATCTTTGGAATAATTTTAGTTATTACAAAACTTTCGATTGCACCCCTTCTTCCCCTTCAATTTCGCATTATACCTATGAAAATCATGGTGATTTGTACATTGGTGAATATTATGCAAAATTGAAGTGGAGGAAGGGGTCCAATCGAAATTTTTGTAATAACTAAAATGATTCCAAAGATCTTAATCTATAACTTTTGTTTGAAAATTTTTTCGATTTGGACCTTGAGTAGAGAGATAGGAAAATTTTTTTGAAAAGGAGGTGGACCCTCGAATTGCTCATTGCTTTATCTATTTTTTTGGCCAAATTGTTTTTTTTTTAATGAGTTTGATTTCTATTTTTCAAGGTTTTTCTTTTTCTGAGGGTCTACCCCCTCCCCTTACAAAAATCTTCTTGTCTCTGTACTTGAGGCCCAAATCAAAAAAATTTTCAAATAAAAATTGTAGATTAAAATCTTTGGAATAATTTTAGTTATTACGAAAATTTCGATTGCACCCCTTCCTCCCCTTAAATTTCGCATAATACCTATGAAAATCATGGTAATTTGTACATAGGTGAATATTATGCAAATTTTAAGGGGTGGAAGGGGTCCAATCGAAATTTTTGTAATAACTAAAATGATTCCAAATACCTTAATCTACAACTTTTGTTTGAAAAATTTTTCGATTTGGACCTTGAGTAGAGAGATAGGAAAATTTTTCAGAAAAAGAGGTGGACCCTCGAACTACTCGTTGCTTTATTTAATTTTTTAGCCAAATTGGACGTTTCTTTTTTTTAAATGAGTTTAATTTCTATTTTTTCAAGGTTCTCTTTTTCTGATGGTCTACCCCCTCCCCTTACAAAAATCTTCTTATCTCTGTACTTGAGGCCCAAATCAAAAAATTTTCAAATAAAAATTGTAGATTAAAATCTTTGGAATAATTTTAGTCATTCCTAAAATTTCGATTAGACCTTTTCCTCCCCTTCAATTTCGCATGATACCTATGAAAATCATGGTGATTTGTACATAGGTGATTATTATGCAAAATTGAAGGGGTGGAAGGGACCCAATCGAAATTTTTGTAATAACTAAAATTATTCCAATGATCTAAATCTACAACTTTTATTGGAAGAAGTTTTCAATTAGAGCCTCAGATACAAAGATAAAAGAGATTTTTGGAAAATGTGCCTCAAAAAATGGAACTCCGACTCATTTTTTCAACTTTTCGATCACGCGAACTACTTTTTCCATTTGTGACTGTACCAAACGTATTTATTTTTAAATTTGTGGCTATTTTGATTTTAATTATTACGTTGATGTTTTATGGGGTTAAAATTTTCTCCCCTCAATCGCCATATTCTTAATAGATTTCATCTCATTTCATTATAAGTTTACTTACTTACATTTTACTCGGTATAATCCAGCTTTTTTACTCCAGCATTGTTAATTCATCGGGTGCATAATTGAATAACCTAATATACGCCTAGTTACATAGGCTACTCACATCATAATGATTCAAATAATCATGAAATGACGTTGGGATGGTTAAAATTTGCGATACCTTTATTGTATAATTTTTCAACAACGCAGCTTTGATTTTCTTTCTGTTACAGTATCAAATTGGTGGTAATGTTTGCCGTCCGAAGATGATTAACAACCATTCGATTCATTGTAAATGTTATGCGCCGAAAATAGGCCTATTTTCCGTACCCATAAAGCCCATTGCAGTTCTGTCTCTCTTTCTCTGATCTACCTACATGAAAAAAAGTATTGTTGTTGTTTGTTTTGGTCGTCGTGTCGCCCGAAAATCGCCTTTATAAGTTTTTTTTTTTTTATTGTTAAATGTAAGTACTCTCTTCTTTAAACACATGATCGAATAAAGTATCTTTAATGTTTGTTTCGAAATGCTGGAGCCTTTTTAATTTGAAAGAACCTTTTTTCATTTAATTTACCGTTCTGTTTACCCAAGTTCGTAGATGGAGAAGTGAGTTTCAATTTCGAACGTGTGTACTTGTTGATTTGGATTATTTTCGTAGAGTAGTGGAAGGTGAAAATTGTTTCAAGTATGTTTTTGCTTTTGTTCTTTTATCGTAGATTTTAATTTTGAACAAGTACCCAATCGAATATTTTTTAATACCCTCGAATACCGTAAACCAAAATATTATATACCAACGAAGAAATAAATTTGACAAATTAAAAAGTTTTGTCGTTTATTTGTCGTGTGCAGTACAATGCCATCAGGTACAACAATTTACCAATATTTCAGAAAGTATATTTAATTAGCATACAAATCATACGATTTATTATTTGAATAAATTCTTTTAAAAATGAAGTAATTTATTCGAAATAATAAACTAAAGAAAAAAATATACTAATTACATATATTTAAATAAAAAAAATAGAAACAATTGGTTATTTCAATTAAATAAATGAAACAGAACTGTAAAACAACGACATAATCACGATAAAAACTGTAAAAAAAAGGTGGGAAATACAAAGGAGGGTAAGGGGAGATCAATACTGTATAATGAAAGCTAATTTTGATTTAATCAACTTCTTCGATGGTTGGTCCTTGGCGTTGTTGATGTTGTTTATATTGTTGTTGTTGATTAGCACAACCAGCGCCAGCACCCGCTTTGTCATTGGTCGCTCCGTGCATTTTGCTCATTATAGGAGAGCATACGCGTTGGAGGTATTTCATTTTCTCTTCGATTTCGTCCTTTTCAGCCAAGGTGTTACTGTCTAACCATCTGAGGACGCTGTCGCACTCTTGACGGCATGAATTCTTCTCAGAGTCGTATATTTTATCGCCGGCATCGTCTAGGGCTTGTTTGACACTAAAGATGTAATTTTCTAGTTGATTTCGAACTTGGATTTTTTCACGTTGGCGTTCGTCTTCTTCTTTGTAGCGTTCTGCCTCGTTGATCATTCGATCGATTTCTTCTCTGGACAGACGACCTTTGTCGTTCTTGATTACGATATTTTTCGATCGACCTGTGCCGTTTTCTTTGGCTGATACGTTGAGGATACCGTTGGCGTCCATATCGAACGATACTTCGATCTGAGGAGTACCTCGAGGAGCTGGAGGTATTCCGGTTAAATCGAATCGTCCGAGGCAGTTGTTATCTTTGGTCATGGTTCGTTCGCCTTCGAATACTTGGATCGTGACAGCTGGCTGGTTATCGGCGTACGTGGTGAAGATTTGGCTTTGTTTGCATGGTATACGAGTATTTCGTTCGATTAGCTTGGTCATCACGCCTCCGGCGGTTTCGATACCGAGCGAGAGTGGTGCCACGTCGACCAACAGGACGTCTTGAATTTCGGAGCTTTGGTCGCCGCTTAGGATGGCTGCTTGAACGGCGGCACCGTAGGCGACAGCTTCGTCAGGGTTGATCGAAAGGTTGAGCTGTTTGCCGCAGAAGAAATTCTGTAGGAGTTGTTGGATCTTTGGTATACGTGTCGAGCCTCCAACCAAGACGACGTCGTGGATTTCTTGTTTGCCGAGTTTAGCATCGTTGAGGGCTTTTTCGACGGGCTGTAGCGTGTTTCTGAATAGATCGGCGCACAGTTCTTCGAAACGTGCTCGGGATATTTTCGTGTAAAAATCAATACCCGAGTCTAATGCGTCTATTTCGATGCTGGCTTCGGAACTCGATGATAACGTACGTTTGGCTCGTTCGGCGGCTGTACGTAGGCGTCTAATGGCTCGGTGATTTTTCGAAATATCTTTGTGATATTTACGTTTGAATTCTTCGATTAAATGATTGACCAGTCTGTTATCGAAATCTTCGCCGCCGAGGTGGGTATCTCCGGCCGTTGATTTCACTTCGAATAAGGAACCTTCGTCGATTGTTAGTATTGATACGTCGAATGTACCTCCACCGAGATCGAATATGAGTACGTTGCGTTCTCCTTTGAGATTCTTGTCGAGACCGTAGGCGAGTGCTGCTGCTGTTGGTTCGTTGATGATACGCAATACATTCAAACCGGCTATAGCACCAGCGTCTTTAGTAGCTTGACGTTGCGAATCGTTGAAATATGCAGGGACTGTGATAACAGCGTCTTTGACTTTACATCCGAGGTACGCTTCGGCTGTTTCTCTCATCTTCGTTAAAACCATCGAACTGATTTCTTCGGGAGCGAATACTTTTCGTTCGCCTTTGAATTCTATTTGGATTTTCGGTTTACCGCAGTCGTTGGTGACGGTGAACGGCCAGTGTTTCATGTCTTGTTGGATTTTCGGATCGTCGTATCGTCGGCCGATTAATCGTTTGGCGTCGAAGACGGTGTTCTTAGGGTTTAGAGCTACCTGGTTCTTGGCCGCATCTCCGATTAGCCGTTCTGATTCGGTAAACGCAACATAACTTGGAGTTGTTCTGTTACCCTGATCGTTGGCAATTATTTCTACCTTTCCTTGCTGCCATACTCCGACGCAGGAGTAGGTAGTACCCAAGTCAATACCGATAGCTGGAGCTTTCACAACCATTTTGATATCGATTTGCACAAGTAACACGGATAAAATACAACGCACGTGAAAAATTCGCGAAATAGAACTTCAGAGCACAGTAAAAGAACGCAGTTCACTTATTTGATTACGTTTAAAAATCGTTTTAAGGCTTTGTGTATCGCTTTCGAACTTGCACTTGCACTTGTTTTAATTGAACTATGCCATGGAGCCGGCTCATCTCGGTATATATACTTTCGGCCCATTTTACCAGACTTTTCGAGAAACGAAAGAAATTTCTAATCAGTTCTAGAATTTGTGATTACAAGATAACGGAACAAAAAAGTAAACAAAATTTGGGTCATCGAATATTCAAGAAATTTCTTCAAAAGTCGAGGCGTTATTTAGATAAGATCTCCAGATGTTGTATTGTAGGTTTCAATATTATTGGTTTTAAACCGGTTTTTTCCATCACCGTTCACGTTTTGCGGTTAATTATTAATTTTAAATCTTAAATTTTCTTCGATTCTTTGTAAAATGTAAAGATTTTATAAAAAATTATAATCAAGAATGAAAAAAACTGAAAATTCTAAAGAAGTGCCAAGTAGGTGAAAAAAAATTCATTTTTTTTGCCCGATCGACTCGTTTGTTTGTTGTTTACTACCTCGGATCTACTTTTTGTTGGAAAAAAAATCCCGAAACCCTAAAAACAACGGTGAAGTGTTTGAGTTCATGGCGTGCCGTAATTCGTGGATGGTTTAATTTCTGTTTTATTAGTTTAAAATTCATACATCCTTAAAAAGGTAAGTAATTAATCAATTTCGGTATTAATTCTGTAATTTTAAGTTCATCTGTTCATGTGGCATACTTATTCTAGGGTACCAAAAAAATGGGTCGTGTAATTCGTGCTCAAAGAAAGGGAGCTGGAAGTGTGTTCAAGTCGCACACGAAACATCGTAAAGGAGCTCCAAAATTGAGAACTTTGGACTACGCCGAAAAACATGGTTATATTAAAGGAGTCGTTAAGGTAAATTTACATCCATATTCATACGCCTATCTTAGTTATCCTACCGATGATGCTTAAGACATTTGAAACCTGATTAATTTATTGATGTCAAAACTTCACTGAGGTTTTTTGTCATGTTTGTCAACCGCCCAGCAACGTGTTTGATTATGACCTTATTAACATCCATCTTATGCGTTTGCTTTTTTTAGGACATACTTCACGATCCCGGTAGAGGTGCACCTTTGGCAATCGTGCACTTTAAAGATCCCTACCGTTACAAGACCCGTAAAGAATTATTCATCGCTCCCGAGGGAATGTACACCGGCCAATTCTTATACTGCGGCAAAAAAGGTACTCATCATGTTTCAAAATATACAGTAAAATACGATCATTTGACCGTCGTGTTATTTGTACTCATATTTGGCATTTTTCAGCTACTCTCCAAATCGGTAACGTCATGCCTGTTGGTACCATGCCCGAAGGTTCCATTATCTGTAATTTAGAAGAAAAAACCGGCGACCGAGGCCGTTTAGCTAGAGCTTCCGGTAATTATGCTACAGTCATCGCTCATAATCCCGATACCAGACGTACCAGAGTGAAATTACCATCTGGAGCTAAAAAAGTTATCCCCTCGAATAATCGTGCTATGGTTGGTAAGTATCGTCCACTCTTTTATTCTATTTCTGTTTAAAATTTCAGGTCTTGACTTATTTAAAATTCTGTTTGTTGTACAGGTATCGTAGCCGGAGGTGGTCGTATTGACAAACCAATTTTAAAAGCTGGACGCGCTTATTTCAAATACAAAGCTAAACGTAATAGCTGGCCTAAAGTTCGTGGTGTTGCTATGAACCCTGTCGAGCATCCTCACGGTGGTGGTAACCATCAACACATCGGTAAAGCGTCTACTGTCAAGAGAGGAACGCCCGCTGGTAGAAAGGTACGAAGATTCAGTTTATTTATATTCTGTTTTCTCGAATTATTGTTTATATTTATTTTTTGTGGTTTTCTAGGTTGGTCTTATTGCTGCCAGAAGAACCGGTAGAATACGTGGTGGTAAAACAGATACGAAAAAGAGCGACGATTAAGCTAATCGAATTTTTTATGTTTTTAATTAATAAAACGAATGGTTCCAAATCTGTATAATGTTATTTTTACCATCGTCGTCGTTCATTTTCAAATTACATCATCTGGTTAATCGAATCTTCCTTACCGTATCCTTTTTTTTCATTATTGTTAGGTGTTATCTTGCAAAATTGAGTTTTTCTGATAAGAGATCTTTCACATTGAATTTTTCACGAAACTCGCGTCGTATTATGAATCCCAAACTATTCGATTCAGGTTTATTCTGCCCTACCGTCGAAATTACGTTTCATTATCGTAATCAAAATAGAAACGCAGCCAAAAATATACATTTCGTTAGCTTATTAAAACATGTACGTTGTAACGAGCCAAACAATTATTCCGGTAATTCCCGCGACCTTGTATAAAATCTGAACATCTCGACTGGAGATTATTATCTGATTAACACATAAACATACAATCTCTTAAGATTCGGCTATTGTTCTAATTATTAATTCGTATTTCAATTATTCTTGCGCAAAAATACCATATCAATTTGTATTTTGAAATATGATTTCACTTCTTCGATCAAAAATAAGAGGAAGGCCATTAGGTTTAAATCTGGCTAAAGAAGTGTTTCCTAAATAATGCAGTTCGCATTCAATGCCAACCTTTGTCGCGTATACATTGACGTAATGAGAAGAATTAAAACAGGTTGATACGTTATTCGGAAAATGCGTTAATACGTCGGACAATTAAAAAAATTCGCATTCTCAGGTACAGCCCAGACTAATCGAGGATCAAGCAAATTCCTACGGGCTCGACCAGAGGTTCTCTATGATTTACTCATTCGTCGCGAAAATGTTGTTTTGGAAACGCATGCTCGTTTGTATGTGTAGATTATAGTTGCAAACTTGAAAAACCAGTATTACATAAAATTTTTTGTAAAGCACTACTGCTTATTAATGAGCTATCGAATGTGTGAATTTAGTCGTTATATTAAACGATTACATAGTAGACGATGAACATGATCGAATCGCGGTAGTCAGAAAAAAGCCTTTTTTTGTGAAATCGAAATGAAAATTGTAATTGTGCTGTGTCTTGTGTCGTGTGCTTTCGGTAATTATCGTGTTAAACGTATCGTAGGCGGTGAAAGAGCCGCTATACCGCCACCTTTGGATTTGAATAATGTTAACCTACCCGACGAATCGGATTCCGATGGTCCTTCTTTAATCGACGAAAACACAGCTCCGAATTTCTCCAACGATGGATTAGATAACGTTGTGGTTACTAAAGAAGAAACAAGAAGTTCAAAAGTGACCGGAGTTAAAGAACGTAATGGACAGATCTCATTTAGAGGTATTAGGTACGCCGAACCTCCCCTCAAAAGGGGTAGATTTGTGGTAAGTAATGAAGCTTTAGGCGTGGGTGTTTTATGATCAGATGTATAATGTTTGTGTGTTATTTCAGAGACCTGTGTTGCAATATTTGAATGGCGAAGTTGATGCAACGAAGTATGGTAGTCCTTGTTTACAATGGCAGTATTCGAATATTGTTGGAGACGAAGATTGTCTATACTTGAATGTGCAAACACCTAGTGTAAGCGATCACTTCTTGGAGTCCTTGAAGGTTCTGGGATGTTACATAATGACTAATTATTATGGTATGATTGTTTCAGGTTAAAGGTACCGGCCTACCTGTATTGTTTTGGATCCACGGAGGTGGATTTAAATCCGGATCTGGAAATCAATACGGATCTTCTGCTTTGGTTGCCAAAAATGTAGTCGTCGTTACCGTTAATTATAGACTGGGAACGTTAGGTAGGTAAACATTTGATTTGCTTAATCGTTTATGATTGAGCATATCAATTGAATATAATTTGTAATTTTTGTCTAAAACGCAGTTTTATTTTTTATTCGAGTGATTTAAATCAGTTTTTTGTTTTGTTGGCATCGAGCAAAATTATTATGTAAGCATATTTATTATTCAATTTTGTACCATTTGGAAATAATTTTCGATCAAATTGTTATGAAATTGCGAAGTAATGAATTATTCAATATTTAATAATCGAATATTTTCATTATTAAAATAAATATTAGGCTTAGGAATGACGCCGACGTGTAATTTTCTCCCTGGCAAGCCTTTCGATGGTAACTGAAATTTTACATACAAGATGAGCTCACCGGTTCACCTTGATAATGTACCTATTGACAAACCAAAACTGTTTAATAGTTGCAATATATGCATCATATAATTATATCAAGACTAGATAATATTCTTGGTTCTAGCTTTTCTAATATTTTTCTGCGATTCGATTTCTGCAATGTTACTTGAAAATTGAGAATGCACGTTTTTCTTCTTATAGGTTTCCTAGGCACCAATGATCAAGTAATGTCCGGTAATTCAGGCCTGTTTGATATCAGAGCTGCGTTCGAATGGACCAGAAAATATATCGAATATTTCGGCGGAGATCCGAAAAAAATATTCCCCGCAGGTCAAGGAAGTGGTGCCAGTGTTGCTACTTTATTCGCTCAGTCTAGTTTTACCTCGGGTTGGTTTATTACTTTCTAAAACACATTTAATTCGTAAACATATTTACCTAATATAAAATGGGTTTCTTTGTTCGTGGTTAGACAGCATCAAAGGCGTGATAGCCATGAGTGGGTCTGGCCTATCTTCAGCTGCCGTTAATTACGCGCCAAACAATACCTTTGAATCTGTAGCAACTGCGTCTCAGTGTTCTGAGAACCAAGATACGATGAAAATTGTCAGATGTTTACAAAATGTCGATGCTAATGTCATCTTGGAAACTGATAACTCAATTCAAGTAGGTACCTTCTTACTCTTCTAGATTGCAGAATACAATAATGAAACGATTACGAGTTTGTAAGTAATTCGATGATGGTTGCAGAAATCTGGTGTCGAAGAAGGAGGCTTCGTTAGCGCTTTAACCGATGTATTAGGAAATGCTCCTGTAATTGAAGGACAGAACGACGACAGGTTTTTATCATTTTTCTTGAATGATAATCCTTTGAACGCATTGCAAGGCAAACAGTATCCTATTGTGCCATTGCTCATTGGAACCACTAAACAAGAAACTGGAAAATTAATTTCTGGTAAGAGTGTTGTTCGGGGGAAAAAAGTAAGTTTAACGTAGGCCTTAGATCTTTAATAGTTTATTCGAATTTGTTTTAGGACCCTTTTTCAGCGAAGTTACTAGTAAAATTACCGATCCTAATTTTTTGAAGAAATCGTTACCTCAATCTCTATTATTTAACAATAAAGGATTATATACGAATGGAACTGTCAACGAATTGTTGAAGAATTTATTCGCTAATGGCGATTATCTAAATCTGATTTCGTCGACACTTACCAACGTTGTGAATAATTTTGTCAAAGTTATCGAAGTACGAATTGGCATATTTTTTTGATAGGATATCTTTTCTCGCGATTTTATTTTAATTCGTGTTTTTTATGTTTTAAGGAAACTACCGACGCATTATTCAATCTACCAGCAGCTACTACTTCATTATTATGGAATAAAATTGGAGGTCCTGTATTTTTCTATAGTTTCGAACACGCCGCCTCGCTTAAAACTCCTTTTAGCTTTTTAGATAATCCATTATACGCCCAACCTACTCAAAGCAAAGAAAAAGGTACACCATGAGATCATATAAATATTTTACTTAATTTTAAATCGATCTTATTTTCAATGAAACCAATCATTTATGATGTTCAGTTGTGGGCCACGGCGACGATCTGATATTCTTATTCGAACTACAGTCCTTGGAAGGTCAGCCGATTCCAGCCGCTGAACTAACAGATCCGAAAGATAAAAAAGTCAAAGAAGTGTTTGTAAACGTAGTCGCCGAATTCCTTCATAAAAGGTATAACGATAGTAGCTAACTACTCTATTTTTCTGAAGCTTCTACATTCTAATGCTGGTTGTTCTGATCGTAGCAAACCTAGAATACCTGAATTGAAATACGAATGGCCTTTGTTCGCGAACGATAACAGTTACGTTGTCATATCATCTCAGCCTAAAATCAGTCAGAAGTTCCGTTACTGCGAGCTTGCCTTATGGGGAGGTTTCGTCGACAGATTCAACGATCCTACGTGTAAATTCCCGGGAATCGATAATATTTTGAAAACAATCCCTAATATAAACGATTTGCTCAAGAATAACTTGTTAGCGGATAAGAATTTGAATTTGGATTTGGCTGCTATTGGAACTAGATTGGGGTCGGTGGTTAATAAACCAGATCTTTTGGGTAACCTGGGAGTAGGAAACTCGAGACCTGCGGCCGGAGGTCTTTTCGGAGGAGGTTCTAAACCTCTTGTGCATTTAAGAGTGTCAGCTTTAGTGAATGGATAGATGTTGATGCATCTTCTGTACATGAGAGCGAAACCGTAAGTTTTTCATTTTTTATTACCATTTCTTTTCCAATAAATGATTTGTTTTTGTAATACAACATTCCTTAAGAATAAATTGAAATTTAATTCATTTTATCGGTCGATTTTTTTGATACGTTATCATTTAACGAACATCGGTCTGATTATTTCGATAGGTGGACGAGTAGGAAAAAAATCACTCAAGAATTAGGTTTAGGTTCAAGTTTGTGCGATGTTTCAATGAAATTATGTATTATTGATGCTAAATTAGTCCTGAAATATTTACCAAAATGAATCGTTTCGTCGTTCTTTGCGTTTTAGTTGTCGGAAGCTGTGTAGTTGTATCGTGTTTGAATGAGAGCGATACGTTTGTAAGTATAAAGAATAATTAATTGTTTTTTGCCATGTTTATTTTGTTCACAGGAGTAGCAGGGGCGTAGGGTAAGTAAATCTAAATACGTTCCGACCTGTTCAATATCATGGAGGATATTCGTGGACATTTTTAGGTAAAAAAATTCCAAAATGATTTCAAATTTCTACAAAATTTAAAAATTGCAATCTTTCATTCATTGGCATCATTGGTAATCAACAGCGATCCTAGCGGACAACAATATGAAATTCAAAAATTGAAAATTTTCATTCTTTGGTAATCAGCGATCCTAGCGAACAACATCGTAACTACACGTTCAGCATGAAATTCCGCAAACAAGGCCACATACTTCGCCAAAAACCACGTGCAAAAATTCCGCATTGATTTATTTATTTTATTTTGCCTAATGGCGGCGTCTGCTTTTGGATTAGAAAGTGTAGTGGAAGAGCAAAGCGTGTATGTACTTTACGATGACCTCGTGTCAATGAAAATTACACATTAGACGCTCAACTAACCAAGCCGAGATTAATTAGTGCCGTCAGAAAGTTCGCCGTTGCTATGAGTGTTTCGAAGATTTGTGTCTTATTGACCCAATGTCTGTGACATCAGCGGCACGCAAGGCTTTCTCGATTACATACAAGAATATTTATCCATTTAAGGTAAGTAATCTTCAAATTACGTCGTATACTTGGCACGATTTCGTTTTTCGTATTCTGTTTGTTCGATATTTACTGTGTAGCAGTTCGCATATTGACTGTACTAAAAATAAAATTTTCACTAGTGAAACTTTCGTGCGTCAAGTTTGTAACTGAAATTTACACTTATCGATTACCATAGCCCTAGTGAACGTTTTTCTATCGTTTAATAATTCTATTATTTACGCCTATTTCATCAGGTTGTTCGAGTAAACAGTGTTAGTTTTACGGTGAGGAATTTTTCCAAAATGACTGATACCGAAAAGAAAGAAGAATTGAAGAAACGATTGACTCCGTTGCAATATCATGTTACTCAAGAAAAAGGAACCGAAAGGTGAGAATTTAAGAAAATTACGCCCTTTACGATTGAATTCGGTGGCAATGTTATAAGTAGATGAATTTTCTCGACGTGTTATCTTATCGAAATTTCGCGTTAGTGCGTTGTGCATAAGTCTCGAATTTTCGATTTTATCAAGTTTTCATTTGTTTATGTGCAGGGCTCGGAATGTGTTTTTGTATTGGAAATTATAATTCAAGACTAAAATGATGAATCAATTTTAGTCAGTTCTGCTACTGATTGTATTTTGACGATATTTCTTTTCTGATTATTGGGTTTTGAATTATAATTTTCAATGAATTTATATTTGAATAATCTGAAAAATGATGATTCAATTTATTAGTCAGTTCTGCTACTGATTTTTTTTGACGACAACCTAATTCTGATTATTGAAATGATTTAATTTACGAATAATTTTGTTCATGATTTTCTTTTATGATGATTCAATTTATGTCAGTTCTGCTACTGATTGTTTATTGACGAAAATCATCGTCTGATTATTAATTAACGGTTTTTTATTTGTTATTTAAGCATCTATGTTGATTTTACTTCTTTAATGATGAATTCTATCAAGTCAGTTCTGCTACTGATTGTATTGTGACGACAAATTTAATCTGATTTTGTAATTATGATCTGTTTAGGCGATTGTATTCTAATGGAGATACTCGAATTTAAATTGAACTTTCATGATGAACAGTTTATTAGTCAGTTCTGCTACTGAATTAATTATTTGACGATAAATTAAATCTGATGAGTCGATAGTCCGGATACCGAAATACTCCCAGTTTATTATTATTTTACTCAATTTTACTTATTTTTTGTTAATTGAATGATGAACCTTTTCAAGTCAGTTCTGCTACTGAATTTGATTATTTGACGATAAATTGAATCTGATTAGTTGATAATCCGAATACCCAAATACCCCAATTTATTAAGTATTATTTTACTAATTTTTATTTATTTTTTGTTAATTGAATGATGAACTTTTTCAAGTCAGTTCTGCTACTGAATTTATTTGACGATGAATTATTAACTGATTTCACGTGCTAAAATTAATGTACCGTAATTGTAATTGTCTTTTTTAAACCATTCTACACGCATACGACCGACCTACGAGTGAATTACCTTGACTCGTTATAAATGGTCAAATACTCATGATGATCAACTAAATTAGTCAGTTCTGCTACTGATTGTTCATTGACGACAACTTGACTCTGATTCTTCTCAATATCACCTTCTCGTTCGCATCGTTGCATTTAAAAAAATATTCGTAGTAATTCGTTCACGGTCAACGTGATTCGATTATTTACATTTGTTATTTATAAATACCTACGACAATAATTCAATTAACACCTCCAAAGCTGCACCTTGCCATACGCGTAGTATTTCAATTAGCCAACCTGCATATTTCCTGTTTGCTATTAATTCGTAATTATTTTTTTCAGACCGTTCAGTGGAAAATACGTGAAAACTTCCGATAAGGGTATTTACAGCTGCGTTGTTTGCGATTTACCGTTATTTTCGTCGGATACGAAATACGACTCGGGCTGCGGATGGCCTGCTTTTAACGAAGTTCTCGAACAAGGAAAGATTAAACTTACTAAGGATACTAGTCACGGTATGAATTATTCATTTCTTCCTGTATATATTCATTTTTTAAATGTTTGATACGCATGTACTATCCCCCTTTTGATACTCTGCTCCTGTGTAATCCTGTGTATAACATTCGCCTCGGTTTGATTGAAAAACGGGTTACTTATGGCGTTGGCTTGCGAAGATTATTAATCCCAGATTTCGACGCATAGTGTTCGAGTAACGACTCTTTTTAACGCGTTTATTAGCATGTAGTAATTATTCGCTGCCTGAAGCCACGTGAAAAGATTTATGCCTGTGGCTCTGCGCATGTCACGCTTTGTACATCTACACATACATTTAACACCGTATCGTCGATAGAAATTCACGATAAGAATAGTGTATGTAATTGCATCAAGCTTGCGTTTAATCTTATCATCTACTTGTTCTTCATTTTGCATAACATGTTGATTTACAAGCACTGATATGGGTTTAGAATTTAATTAATTTGATTGTGGTATGAAAAGCATCTTATATAGATTTAGCTTGAATTAATTTTGATGATTTTTTTACCTCCTTTCTGTTTTAGAAAGGCGTTTTTTTTTTGATTTTTTAAATTAATTTTGAGTTAGGTCTGATAATTTGATCGAATGGGTGCGAAATGAAATACATGAAAGTATTTTCCCTTCTTGCATTGCGAATTTTAGGAGAAATGGGGGTTTGAATATCCTCAAATGAGGTTTAGAATTTAATTAATTAGATTGTGGTATGGAAAGCATCTTACACAGATTAAGCTGCATTATTATGGGCAATTGATGAATTAATTCTGATTATTTCCCCCTCCTTTCCGTTTTGGAAAGATTTTTTACCAATTTTTTGCTCAATTTTGAGCTAGATTTGATAATTTAATCGAATGGGTGGGAAATAAAATATGTGGAAATATTTCCCTCTCTTGTATGTTGAATTTTTTTTGGGTAAAGGGATGGTTTGAATATCCCCAAGCGGTAGTATTTCGTTTGTTTAGGTTTCATCTTTGTAGTATCGATCACTTTGTGCATACATAGATCATTCATTGGCCTTAGTGTTGTTATTGCTGTTGTTATTGTTGTTGCTTTTACTTCATTTAACTCTCATCGATGAAATTCATCACTCATTCGCTTCAAGTTAGTATCAAAAGTACTTTCTAACGTTACATAGATTTTATTTTATAGTTTTAACGTTCGATTGTCCGACGTCTTGAAAACAAACGATATGAAAATTTTTACAAAGCATTTTCGCGGCTTCTGCACAATCACACCATTATCATCGTCACCATTGATTTAAGCGATTAGCACGAAAAAAGCAGAGTACCTATGGCTACTTCTTTTTTTTGAACACGAGCTGACATCCGGACAGTGTTGCCAACCGCCTTCTCAAAAAATCTTGAGATTTCGTGAAATATCTTGAGATTTTTAATTTTGCAATATGGGTATCGTTTTAAAGGGATTTTCACG
>FIZU01024909.1:0-12293 GCA_900064475.1 Pseudococcus longispinus
GAGCGGAAGCGACTTTATATTTTCAAAAAAAGAGCGCTCCGAGAGCGGAGCGAAAATTTCGCCGCTCTTGCAACACTGGGTAAAATAATCGTGGTCCTCTTACCTACCTTATGGCAGGATTTTGTAAAAAAAAATGAACAAAATCGAAGAGGGTCACCGCATTTTTCTGTCAATTCTATCGAATTGACATGGAATGACCCTGTATCGATTTTCTTGCTTAAAAACCGTTTCATTTGAAATTCTGCACATTTCGCAATTCTTTGGACACCCTGTACCTAACCAAAGTCGAAAAACTTCACACCTCCGTCAAAAATGCCCGTCAGGAGAAAATGGAGAAATGCAAAACTGCTGAAAACACTTCGCTCTCTTCATTCCTTTAGAAGTAAAGTTCATCGTACAGCACTTTTTGAACATACCGCATAAACCAAAAATTATCGTAAGCTTTCAAACGCAACCACCGAAGACGATACAATAAAGAAAGAGCTTTGCCAGGGTTAATTCGCCTTATCCACTTTTCAACCGCTTCGGTTCGGTTCCGGTACCTACCACAATTTCCTGCTATCTCATAAGTTTAATAACCTGGAAGGGCGGATCCGTCAAAAAAAAAAACCTATAGCAACCGAACCATGGCCACGAAAAAAAAAAAAACAACACACAAAACACCTTCTTGGGTCTTTTCGCACATTTATCTACGCGTTCAACGCCGTTAAAGTATTGAAAAGGAGGCGGACACGAGGCTGAAAGAAATTAACATCATTATAGAGCTGCGACATTCCATTATGGGAACATAGCATAGGTCATTGATACTCGAAATTTGTATAAAGCTGTCGATTTCCGGGCTCGCGAAATAAGAAAAAAACCTTTTTGTCAATGGTATCGTTACGTCCTCTCGTCTCGAGTACGGGTTACGGCGGTGATGACCGCGCTCTCGGATCGTTATTCTACCTCTATGACATATTCATGATTCGTGAATGACAAGTGCGTGCCCCTGTTCGTTTATTTATACACACGTCGAGTGCTCGTATACAGATAAACAGCGAACAATTACCTCGCGTATGAAACATATTTTAAAAATCATCGCCCGAAATGCGTAGGAGTCTGTATCGAGACCTCACATACACACGCCATTGCCCATAAAAACCGAATCCTACGCTCGATGCACGAGAATCCGGAGTAAAGTTTTTTATAATCTGTGTATTTAACCGGGCTGCTTTCGTACCTTTTTTACACCCTTTTTTCGTTCGAACTATACCTATCTTTTGGAAACTACCTATATATATTTTATTCCTCCAAAAAAAAAAAAATTCAACACGTACGCTCGAGGGATTAATTTATACGTACAATAAGTTTTACACGCAGCTTTCTTCGACGACCATCGTTTTAAAACTGCCGCCCTGCTGTCCCTGCCCTCGCCTCATATCATTTCTACTATCACCTCGTCTCTTCGACGAACAGCAGCGGTTTTTATGAATAAAATCACGCGTTTTGATCTCTGGCGTTCAAGGTCTTCTCGCCGGTATACAATTTTGCCTCTGTCGGTTCTCCTCGTCCTCTTCGCTTCTGTATCATTCTAATGTGCAGCGAATTCGTTTTCGAGTTCGCGTTTTTAAATGGAATATTTTACATTTAAATAAGACCGTTGCGAATTTCGCGTACATTCAGCCGCCCAATAAAAACGACATTACTGCTATGGCCAGAAAATACCGCTTGTATACAATAGAGTTTTATCGCGTATCATCTCGCCGTAGATATACGTATTCTGTATTCTGCAGGGCGAAGCACAAAGAGCCGAGGGAGGGGTACAGCATCTCACAGTCAGCAAAGCCATAGTCATTTCGTCGTGTTTCGTGCTGCTATAACAAGTAACAACTCGTCTCTATGGCGTGTACGATTTTCATCCCGCTGAGCTGTGCTTAACTGAACCTATTACCCATATTACTGATTAGGAGCCGACGTCGAGGTCTAGGTCCTCATCCCTGTGTCTTTTTAGTAGCCAAATGCTATTTAAAATCTTTGCTCTTCGTTGTCGCTCGGCTTATTCCTTTCAGCACCTCGTGACCAACCCCTGAATAACTTTGTCCGTTCGCGAGTTCGATGGTAATATAATTTTAAACTCCACGCTCCGGGGTCATTTTCAAATGGCCATTGCAACGAGTTGAAATGGCCCGAGTTCATTTCGAAAGTTATGCAGGCCAAGGACTGAGGTGGAGGGGAAATGGTTGAGAGAAGCAATATTTCAAAAAATTTTCTGTTTCTTCAGCGGTTAAATTGTATTCCCTGAAGAAATGCTGAAAATAATTACGAATTGGCTCATCTTTGAAATGAAAAAAACTCAGATATGGACCAAAGAGATGCGAGAAGAAAGCAAAATGATACGAACGGTGAAAAAAATTGGCAATTTTTTCGAAATACTTGGAAATACTGTTCGTATCATACGAATACGTAGGATAAATCGGTTGAGAAAATTTTCTATCTTCGTTGATGATTTTATAATAGCTTTTTCGTTCACGTGCTACCTTGCATCTCTGTCTAGTGAATTTTATCATCATATTTTCATACCATACAGGTCAACAAGCCAGGGACGGTTCAAGTGCCCTTACTTTAAAATTCTGATAATTTGCCATCCCACTTCTCAAAGTTGTTTGATTTTATGAGAAATTGATTCCCGTGTTTTTTATTTCGAGGAAGTGTCTAGAGCTTTTTACAAATACGTGTATCAATTAATCAATTTAAAAAAAAAAATTAATTTTAAAGGTTTGAGATTTTGTTAAAATAACTTTTCAGAATAATTCCTTTTTGTTGGAAATCACTGTAAAAATCCTGACTTTCTTTGTGAGAAGTAGATTACCTTTTCTTCACTTTTCATGGGGATCGAGGAGAGGATTTTTCAAGAGACACTTCCCATTGAAAAAAATCCAACTTTTCAGGTAAAACTTACTGATAGTTTAATTTAAACAAAAATCGAAAGCTAGATAATCACTTTAATCAGAAAATTGTTGAAAATCAGATTCTTCACAAAAATAGATGAAAATTAGAAACTCGATTCCATCAAAATTGTTAAGAACCGTTTTTTTTTTTAATCGTTAGATCTGATTTTGAGCATGAAAAACAAATATGAAACTTGCACCAATAATTGTCCAGAATCAGATTTATGCTCAAAAATTGGTGAAAATCTGATTTTGCATGAAAATTACCAAGAATTTGATATTTTCTGGAAATGTGATGGAAATCAGATAACTGTACCAAAATTGTCAGAATTCTAATTTTTGCTCAAAAATTGGTAGAAAACAGATTTTACATAAAAATTGTCCGGAACCTGATTTTACACAAGAATTTTCTTTAATCTGAAACTTGCACCAAAATTGTTGAGGTTCAGATTTTTGTTCAAAAATTGATGAAAATCTGATTTTGCACCAAAATTGTCAAGAATCTGATTTTTTGTTCAAAAAGCGATAATTTTGTTTCAAAATTGTAAAGAATCAGATTTCTATTCAAAAACCGTTGAAAAGTTGATTTTGCACTAAAATTGATAAAAAGTTCGTTGTGTACAGAAATTTATAAAAATCTGAAACTGGCACCAAAATTGTTGAAATTCAGATTTTTTCTCAAAAATTGATAAAAAAAAGTCTGATTTGGCACCAAAATTGTCAAGAATCAGATTTCTGTTCAAAAATTGATGAAAATCTGATTTTGCACTAAAATTGAAGAAAAAGTCTAATTTTGCACCAAAATTGTCAAGAATCTGATTTCTGTTCAAAAATTGATAAAAATCTGATTTTGTACTAAAATTGATAAATAGTTCATTTTGTACCTACAAAAATTGATAAGAATCTGAAACTTGCACCAAAATTGTTGAAAATCAGATTTTTGCTCAAAAATTGATTAAAAAAAGTCTGGTATTTACACCAAAATTGTCAAGAATCAGATTTCTGTTCATAAATTGATGAAAATCTAACTTTGCACTAAAATTGATGAAAAATCCTAATTTTGCGCTAAAATCGAAGAAAAATCCTAATTTTGCACAAAAATTGTCAAGAATTTGATTTTTTGTTCAAAAATTGATGAAAATCTGATTTTGTACTAAAATTGATAAATAGTTCATTTTGTACCTACAAAAATTGATCAGAATCTGAAACTTGCACCAAAATTTTTAAAAATCAGATTTTTGTTCAAAAATTGATGAAAAAGTCTAATTTTGCACCAAAACTGTCAAGAATCAGATTTCTGTTCAAAAATTGATGAAAATATAATTTTGCACTAAAATTAAGGAAAAAGTCTAATTTTGCACAAAAATTGGCGAAAATATGATTTTGCATCAAAACTGTCGAGAATTAAATTTTTGCTAAAAAATTAATGAAAATGTAAAACCTTGCACCGAAATCGAGATGAGCCTCATTTTTTTTCTCAAAAATAGATAAAATCTTATCTTGGCGCAGAACTGAGTGAAAAGGTTGAATTGTGAACGAGAATTATCGGTACCTAGTCTAATTGTAACAAAACTTTTTAAAAATTAATTTTGTTCAAAACTTGCTAAAAATCTGATTTTGCACTAGAATTGTTAAGAAATTAATTTCTGGTAAAAAAAACACAATTGGTGAAAATCAGATAAGACAGATACTTGCACCAAAATTGTCGAGGATCTGATTTTTTGTTTAAAATCAATAAAAATCTGAACTTTGCACAAAAATTAATAAAAAATTTGAAATTTGCATAAAAATTATTGGTAGCAATGGAAGCTCAATTTTAACGTCAATCGATAAAAATGTAAATTTTGTACAAAAATTGATGAGTGTTCAACTTGATTTTTTTCATAATTTTTTTGGATTCACTCAATTTGACTCTAGATTTTTCTCACCTTTTTTTCAATTTTGCCTTTTCCATGCAAAGTTTGAAAGAAATTAATTGGGTACCAAAGAAATAATAAATTTCATTTCGAATTACGAGATCTTTACTTGAAAATGTTGGCGGAGAAAATGAATGAATTTTAATGTCAAGACCTTGATCTACGTTTTTTTTAATCACTCAATGACCTCTCGTCTCCCCTTCTCTACTCTACATCAATGTGATATAATGCCAAATAAAACCGATTCGAGTTACACTGCACTTTCCAACGAAAAATTTCACGCGATCACGTGTCTGCCAAAAAGCAAGCGCCTTCCAACAAATCAACACTCGAACGGTGCTCGACCTTCTACGAGTATCAAAATGAAATAGGGGGGTAAATCAGTACCACGATAAAAATGAGTACATGTAAATTCGACACATCAATGACACAACCAACCACCAGATGTTCAACATGTACATAATTCAAAACTTGCGCTTGGTACAGTTTAATATGTATGTATTATGTACAATACGTATGTAGGTACTTAATTGTACATATGTAGTAAGTAGTAAAACACTCAAGAATCGGATACGCGATTTCCTCATATCGAATCGAATTCGAACGTTGATTGGCTGCTAGATGTGAGAGAAAAAAAAGCGCGTAAACACTCGTAAACCCAATTCCGCCGAAAAAAACATAAACAATCGACAGAAATCGGATAATGATAAAACAGCAACGCAGTTAATTACCTAACGGAGTTCCAAACATGGTTAGGAACCTGATCGGAGCGCGGTATATGAAAGAACTTCCGACGATAGTCGATTCACTCGGCGTTGCCGAGGAGGAAAAAACGTAATAAATCACGTCCTCGGTTTATTTTCAATTTGCAAAAAAACCTTCGCGTTGCAAATATGTACACCGAGAGAGGGTTTATGTTCGCAGCTAGGATGATTTTTTTTTCTCGTATCGTGTAATATGGCACGCTCGCTACAAAGTCGCGAACCGCGACCGCGACCGTCTCGTCGGTATCGAAATTATTGAAAGAGTATTTCATATTTTGCGCGCTACACGCGTGTAAATATATGGTCGAACAGTTTCATTAGGATTTGCATACGTTATACTATATGTAGATTTTCTCCAACGTACGAGTATATCGCCAGGCAAAAAAAATACTTGGAACGAGATAGCCGCAGAAATTTTTAAATTATTAGGTCGACATATGTTTCGAAATACTCAATTCTGGCGTATATTAGGAATATATAGTTGCCTAAGGCGTATGTTTCTGGGGTCAGTTAACCCTTTGTCGAGAATTTTTTTCGCAATTAAATAAGTATATCTATAGCACCACGTGTTGGGGACTGTACGAGCAGATTTGAAATACACGCAGGATCCAGCACCAGCGTTAACGTCCGTCGTTTTTCTCACCAAGGGAATTTACACCGAAAAGAGAAAATCAATCTACTATATCGTTGAACTCGTCACGTATTCGATAAAAAAAGCTTATTTGAAAATTTTGCCGAATTGCGATATTATTTAAGATGTTGCGACACGAGCTTTAGGTACTATTTTGCAGATAGACAAAATTTTTCGTTTCGCAATTTTTTTTTTATTTCGCGGTTACGATCGAGTTCGTTATTCTTTCTTAGGACGAAACACGAGTGAAGAAAATGCAGCGTAGGCTTGTCTAAAAATCAAGGTCGAATATTTATCATTCAATCTGCCCCCTCCCCCCTCAAAGGAATGAATCTAATGTACCTTCTAATATCTCGACCTTCATTAGTATCTTTTCCCCTCACACAAACGAAAATGTTTAATTTTGGAAAATCTAAGGCAACATTGGTTCACAAAATGGAAGATTGTACATTCAATAAAGGCAACAACAGATGGTTTTTGTATTGGATATTGGCAAAATTACAATAGCTTCGTATTAAAAGAGAAATTTGAATATCGACTGGATTTAGTTCTTGAAAATAAATAATTTGTTGGCCAATTTTTTCATAAAAATTGATTAAAATAATAGAACGATTTTTCAAAAAAAAAATCTAAGGGTGCGCGAAAATTGGTGGTCTAAGTACATGCATACTAAGCATTAAAACCCCATTTATTTTTAGTTGAAAATTCATGAAAATCTGATTTCGTAGAAGATTTGATAAAAAACTGGCTTTTGTACAAAAATTGATAAAAGTGTGATGTTGATTCAGAAATCCATGTAAGTAAAAGTTGAATTTTGCACAAGAATTATTGGATAAGAGGTAGCTCAATTTGGACAAAATTTGAAGGTGATTAATTTTTCCTTAAAAATTGATGGAAATGTGATTCTGATGTTTGTACACACCGAAAAGGTCAACAAACTGATTTTTTCATGAGAATTAATAAAAACCAATTTTACCCCAAAAATCAATAAAAACTTTATTTTACACAAAAGTGATGAAAAAATAATTTTTGTGCAGAATTGATACGCCAAACGAAAATTTGCACAAGAATTATTTGTTGAGCAATATGAGCAACAAAATTGAAGATAATTCCTGAAGATTTATTCCCAAAGAAATACCTACTAAGTCTAAAATGATTATGCAAAGAATGATGGCAATTTGTACTTGAGAGATGATATCAGCGGTCTTCTGATTGGAATAAGGAGACATCAAAAACCCGTTTATTTACTAACAAATTAATCAAAATTAAATTTTTGTATTAAAATTGATAAAAACAAATTTTTTATAAAAAATTGATAGGCAGTCGATTTTGCACAAAAATTAATAAAAATCTGATAAATGCGCAATTTTGTAGAAAAAAATTGAGGAAACTTTGATTTCTACACAAAATTGATAAGCTGAGTTGAATTTTTGCACAAAATATTTCGGTGGTTCAAATTTAAACAAAAATTGTCCAAAATCTGATTTTGCACAAAAATTGTAAAAAAATCTAGAACCCGCTCCAAGATTTTCAGTAACCCATTTCTGCTCAAAAATTAATGACTAAGGGTTTTTTGCATCAAAATTTTCGAAAATTTGATTTCTGTTCAAAAAGTGATAAAATTTTGCATCAAAATTGTCAATAATCAGATTTCTGCTCAAAAATTTATGAAAATCTGATTTTGCACTAAAATTAATGAAAAGTTGATTTCGCACAAAAATTGATAGAAATCTGATGTTTAAACAAAAATCGATAAAAATGTGATATTTGCACAATTTCGTAGAAAGAATTGAAGAAAATTTGAGTTTTGCACAAAATTGGCAAATTGAGTTGAATTTTTACAGTCTAAAATTTTATTTTGCACAACAATTTTTTTTTAAATTCAAAACTTGTTCCAAAATTGTAAAATGTGTGATTTTGCACCGAAATTGTCAAAAATATGATCTTTGCTCAAAAAATAATCGTCTCAATTATTTTGCACAAAAATTGATAAAAATCTGATATTTGCACAAAAATTGGTGGAAATCTGATGTTTGAACAGAAATTGATGAAGATGTGATATATTTACACAATTTTGAAGAAAAAATTGATGAAAATTTGATTTTTGTGCAAAATTGACAACTTGGGAAACTTGATAAAAAATCTTACCCTATTTCACACAAAAAGTGAAGAAAATTTGGTTTTTTGCATAATTTCGTAGAAAGAACTGATAAGAATTTAATTTTTGCACAAAACTGACAATTAATTTGAGTTGAATTTTTGCACAAGATTTTTTGGTGGTCCATATTTGAACACAAATTGTCCGGAATCCGATTTTTCACAAAAAATTAAGAAAACCTGATTTTGCTCAAAACGTAATACCTAATTGCACCGAAATTGTTCAGAATCAGATTTTGCACAAAAATTGAAAAAAAAAACTAAAATGTTGCTTCAAAATTGTCAAGAATTAATTCTTGCTCAAAATGTGTGATTTTACACGAAAATTGTCAAGAATTTGATATTTTTTGCTGAAAAAAAGATGATTGTCTCAAAATTATCAAGAATCAGATTTCTGTTCAAAACTTGAAAAAAATCTGGTTTTGCACAGAAATTGGTAGAAATCTGATGTTTGAACAGAAATTGATGAAGATGTGATATATTTACACAATTTTGAAGAAAAAATTGATGAAAATTTGATTTTTGTGTAAAATTGACAAGTTGGGAAACTTGATAAAAAATCTTACCCTATTTCACACAAAAAGTGAAGAAAATTTGAATTTACAAAAATAGTGACGAAAGTCCAACTTTGACACAAAAATTGAGAAAGTCCAATTATTGTGCAAATACTGATGATCAGAGTTTCATCTAAAAAAAAAATTTACGAGAATTTACTTTCTCGCGAAAAATTTAATAGTCCAATTTCTATACAGAAATTGGAAAAAAATTGCAAAAGATGGATATGGGCCTTTAATACTTGTACAAAAATCGAAACAAGAGTCTGGATTTTTGTTTGATTTTTGTATTGGGGAGGGGGGGGGGTGAAAAAAAAGTATTTGAGATGGTGTTTTACAAAAAATTAAAGGATCGTTATTTCTCCACGAAGATTGGTAAAAAATAGTATTTTTGCTCAGAGTAAGTTAAAAGTGCAATAAGCTCAACAATTAGATATACGAGAATTACATTTTTACAAATGTTTGTTTATTATTTCTCATTGTTTAAAAACTACTTTTTAATAGATTTTCGGGCCAAATTTCACCAATTTATGTATACTTTTTTCAATCTGGACGGCTAGTTCTTCCCCATTTCTTTAAATTTCTAATAGACCCGCAGTTTAATAAATTTCCAAGTTTACCTTCTGCTTGAAATTACCTAACAATTTCTATTTAATATTCGAAATATATCTCGCCGGGCCATTTCTACAAAAACAAGCCATTTTAAATGTACAAATTCTCGCATAAATAACAACATATTTTCAAAACATCCCGCTTGATCGTTGAGTTAGTGCCAATTTTCTCCCTATTCTTGAGCTCATTCACGGTGCATATTCGGACATCTACGACTATCATATTTCACACCATACTGAAAGAAATCCTTGCATAGAATGATACGTACAAAAAGGTACAATGAATATTTCGCATAGATGCGAAATTTAAGACGCTATAAAACTTATTCTCGTACTCGCATCGTGTTGAACATGAAACTATAGCGGATAAATTATTCACATCGCTTCTTCTATTACACGTAAAAAATACTACAACGAGGTGCAATCAAATCGAGAATAATCTCTCGCCAACTCTCCATTTCTCAATTTGCCTACCCCTGCGTAAGCTTATCTTTACTTCAAATCGTCGTTCACGCTCCGATGATAAAGCTCGCAAAGTTTTAATTACGAGAAAATAACTTTTTAGACTTTTTTCCTCCTCTCTATTGTTCTGTCATCAGGCTCATTTTACTATATCTGACAAATTTATCATAACAGGTCTTTCAGAAAGAAGCCATCATCGTATAGTTTGAAAGCATCTTTGAATAAGTCGTTTAGATTACGTCCAGTCAGCGATGTTGAGAAAGGAGAGGGGGGGCAAGTGGAGGTAGCGAGAATCGGCTTTATACACAATCAAACTTCTTTTCGACTGGGCGGCGAATTATTTTCGAAAAATAAAACAGCTCGGTACATATATTCGGAGTGACGACGATGGCGACGATGAGACTCCTTATGCGTTAAAAATTTAATGATGGCATTTTAAATTCGAACAACGGCTTCGAGCTCGTTTTAAGCAGAAGGTCACCGGCGATAAAGAACGCTTTTAAAATGTATTTTATTGTGTAAAAAGAAGAAAAATACGTACAACGGCACATATTATACATTATAATAAACGCTATAATAACATTACATTGTCGCTTCGTCGCCGGTATATACATTTATACTATTACGTTAAAATAAAAAAGAATATTCTACGCGATATTACGCGAACCATGAAACCTATAGATATAGCCGACCTACCGAGAATCAATCCTATATATTTTTTGGAAACTTTCGAACGATCCGTAGCAACCCTAACACATTTTTTCTAATTTAGGTGAGTCATTAACGAGAGTTTGGATTTTTTCGCGGAATTTTCAATTTGTAAAATCGAGATGAATTTTTTTTTCGGACCAAAAGTAACGCGAAAATTTCATTAATTTCAAGGCTAAAAAACAATTTATTTTTTAATTTAATTTTTGCGACACCGCTACACGCTCCCTTGCCCGGACTGCCAATTCGCGAAGATACGTTAAAAGCCATTTCAAACGCGGCGGTGTGTTACACGAATTGACACTTACGATGTATTGGTCGGTTAAATTGACTCAAAAAATGGCATATGGACGTAGATTGAGCCAGAAAGGCGAAAATTTCGGTGTATTTATTATTTAAGTACTCGTCTAATTTACCGACAAAGCATTTGAAATGATGGGAAATTGAGAGTCGACTTTAGATGTTCCTTAATAAGATGAAATGTAATAATCGAAATTGAAAAATATGAGGGAGGAGGGGTGGAAGGGGAGTAAAGCAATACGTAAAAAGAAAAGCACTAAAAAATTAAGGAAATGGGTTGACAGTTGACACGAATTGAAGGTACTCCCTCCCGCAGTTTTACTAGGAAACGATGTAAATTAGAAATTCGAATCATCTCAAAAAAAACATGCTGATGCTAAAATTTCAGTCCAATGTTTAGAATTTCAAATCTTGCCTTTTTCCTCACCAATGAGAAAGCAGAACAGGAATCAGACTTGACTCGTGGAATTTCCCCAATCTGATTCAAATATTTAAAAGATGATTTATTTCCAATTTTGTCCATTTGTTAATAAGTATACTTAATTACGAGAAATGAAAAAATATCGTAAATTTTTGCGTTCTTCATAATTATGATGATTTGCCAAGAATAAGAATTACAAAGGAAATTCCGATACATTCATAAAAAATTTTCAAAGAAGTGTTTACAAGTTAGTTGCTGAATTCAGACACCGAGTAATCACTAATTTGGTAGTTAATGTCTGTTATGTAATAGTCTAAATAAGAATCAGACATTGGTTTATTGAAGTTCATCTGGTGATAAGGGACGAAGGTGAGGAAATTGCATAATTGAAATTTCCCAAAATTTGTGAAGTTATTAGATTATTTTTTCTCAATTTAATGGACGTTGAATATTTTGTTCGAGTCAGATGACTTTTTTGATCAAACGCCATTTTTGGGGAAGATATTAAATTTTTTTAATGTTTTGCTATAGTTATTTTCTTTTTGTTAATTTATCGATAAGCCCTTTTACTTTTTTTTGAGTCCAAGGGAGATCTAAAGGATGAAACTTGAAAATTTACTTATTTCATGTAACATTTTTCTGAAGTCAAAATTTTTGAAAACGAGCAAAAAAATCAAAGTTGTTCGATTTTGCTGAAATTGTAGTATATGAGAAATATCGACTTGAAACAAGCCCAGGCATGATTTTAGGCCCCTAAGTCATGTTGAAGAGGTTGCGGGTTTCCAAAATGGCGTCACTCGGGTATTTTCAAAGAAAATTGGAAAAGGGGGGGGGGGGGGGGG